>BLSH010479686.1:662443-681149 GCA_018402905.1 Glandirana rugosa | reverse complement strand
AAAGCCTCCTGAAAGCTAAGGGACTTTCCGATAGAGTAATTGGGAACATTCTTTAGAGTAGAAAGAGAGTGACCCAAGTTATTCATTTTAAAGTTTGGAAAACTTTTTGTTCTTGGCTTCATACCAGGAAGCGGTCAGCAGAGGTGGCGGCTGTCCTGGAATTTTTACAAGACGGAGCGGATCAGGGGCTGGCGATAAGTACGCTGAAAGTGCAAATCGCAGCTCTATCCGTCTTTTTGGAGCATCCCCTGGCATTAGACCCGCTGGTCAGCAGGTTCTTCAAGGGGTTAGCTAGGCTAAGGCCGGCTCCATTTAAAGTATTACCTAAATGGGACCTAACTACGGTATTACAGGGCTGGATTAAACGGTCTCAAGAAGGACATCCATCCCTAAAAAGTACCACGCTCAAAACAGTGTTTCTGGTGGCAATCTCCACGGCCAGGCGGATTAGTGAGATACAGGCTCTCTCTATTAAGGAGCCTTTCTTGCAGATTTTTGAGGACAGACTGGTGCTGCGGACAGACCCAGGGTTCCTGCCAAAAGTGGCGTCTAGTAGAAATAGGACACAGGAGATTGTTCTGCCCTCCTTTTGTGCGTCTCCAAAGAATCCTAAGGAGGCAGAATTCCACCATCTGGATGGGAGAGCCTGTGTCTTGCATTATTTAGAGGCATCAAAGGGCATTCGGAAATCCAATGCTCTTTTTGTACTGCACTCTGGTAAAAGGTTGGGGTGTCAAGCTTCAAAAGGCACGATTGCACGCTGGATTAAACAAGCAATAGTGGAAGCTTACAGGATTCTTGGGAAGGAGTGCCCTTTTTCCCCCCTGGCCCATTCAACTCGGGCGCTATCGGCCTCTTGGGCAGAACGGGCTGGAGCAACGCCAGAGCAAATTTGCCGTGCTGCAACTTGGTCAAGTTATATGACCTTTATGAAGCACTACAGGTTGGACCTCATCTCAGCGCAAGAGCAAGCGTATGGGAGAAAGGTCCTCCAAGCGGTAGTCCCCCCTAATCTGGTAAGTTCTCGTTGATCCTCTCTAGTGCTGTCCTGGACAGACGACTAGAGAAAACCAGAGTTAGACTTACCGGTAACTCTGTTTCTGGGAGTCGTCCAGGACAGCAGGGATGCCCTCCCTATATGCTGTTGTAACTTTGGACGAGTGTATTTGTTTCTTTCAGAAACCGTTCCGGAGTTCTCGGTTAAAGACTGAGGAGAGGAAGGGGAGGCGCCCTTTTAAAGATTTAACCCTTGTGTTTCCTGCCTTCGGAGGAGGAGCTGTATCTCTCTAGTGCTGTCCTGGACGACTCCCAGAAACAGAGTTACCGATAAGTCTAACTCTGGTTTTCTCTTACGCTCATTGACAGACGCAGCCTCTATTCATGACACGTGGGTATGTCCCAAAGCATTGTCAAACAAGAGGGGTGGGCAAGCAATAACAACTGTACCCACAGAAAAATCTCTGGAGGCGCCAGCCGTGCCTACACAGCCGCCTGTAAAACTTTGCGGCCAAAAGCAGCATCCACAGATGCAGACACATCAACTTTGTAAAACTTAACAAAAAAAAGTGTGCACCGAGGCCCAAGTAGCCACCTTGCACACCTGGGACACCGATGCTTGGTGTCTAAAACGTCCAGGAAGTGCTAATTGCCCTGGTGGAATGAGCAGTGACCGGAAAAGGGGGTACTTGTCCCCGAACAGAATACGAATGGGTCACGGTCTGTCTGATCCAACGTGATACAATGGCCGATGAAGCCGCCAACCCTTTGCGCGGCCCATCAGTCAGCACAAACAGCGCATCCGACTTCCTAAAAGGAGCCGTAGCTGCCAAATACACCCGCAATGCTCTCACCACATCCAAGGAATGCAAAGCAGTCTCCTTAGGGTGAGACGGGTGAGGACACAAGGAAGGGAGGACAATGTCCTCATTAATGCGAAAAGAGGAGACTACCTTCATAAGGAACGAAGGAGACAGACGCAGCACCGCCTTATCCTTATGTAGGACCAAATAAGGTGACCTACACGACAAAGCTGCCAATTCAGACACCCGTCTAGAGGATGTGATAGCCACCTTCTGAGACAGCAATTGTAAGGGAATATCCCTGATCTTCTCATAAGGTGGTTTCTGCAGCATAGAAAGTACCAAGTTTAGATCCCATGGCGCCAGGGGCGACCGTACCTGAGGAGCCACATGAAGTACACCCTGTACAAATGTACGGATCAAAGAATGCGTCGCCAAAGGACGCTGAAACAGGATCGCCAGAGCGGAGATCTGGCCCTTGAGGATGCTCAGAGCCAACTTTTGGTCCAGGCCTTGTTGAAGAAAGGCCAGCACCTGAGCAACTGCAAAGGAATGGGGGTTCCAACCCCCCGACTCGCACCAAGCAATATAGACCTTCCAGGTGCGATGATAGATCTTGCGCGAAGTAAACTTGCACGCCTTAAGCATAGTGGGGATCACTGACTCAGAGACCCCCCTGTCCCTCAACACCTGGGACTCAATAGCCATGCCGTCAAAGCCAGCGATGGTAAAGCAGGGTGCAAGATGGGGCCCTGCGACAGTAGATCTTTGTGAAGCGGGAGTCGCCAGGGAACGTCTGTTACCATCCGCACCACATCGGCGTACCAAGGGCGATGAGGCCAATCCGGAGCCACAAGGATTGTCGGGATTCCCTTCACTTCTATCCTGCGCAGCAACCGCAGTAGAAGCTTGAGAGGAGGAAAGGCATACAGAAGCCTGTACCGGAACCACCAGAGCATCCGTGGCTGCCGCCAACGGGTCCCTTGACCTGCTCACAAAGGTCTTCACCTTGTGATTGAATCTGGACGCCAGGAGATCCACATCTGGCATGTCCCACCTTTCGCAAATCTGGCGAAAGACCTCTGAATGCAGGGACCACTCTACCTGGTCCAGCTTCTGGCGACTTCCAATTTTCTACACCCGGAATGTAGATGGCTGAGATTGCCGGCACGTGAAGCTCTGCCCACTTTAGGATGTGGGCTGCCTCTGCCGCTGCTGCCGAGCTTCTTGTTCCGCCCTGATGGTTCACGTACGCCACAGCCGTGGCGTTGTCCGACTGAACCCAAACCGGGAGGCTGCGCAGCCTCGCCGACCAGCGGAGGAGACAAAGCTTGATCGCCCTCAGCTCCAACACATTGATCGGAAGTCGAGACTCCTGCGTCCTGAGCCGACAGGTTCCCCAGGACTCCTCCCCAGCCCGAGAGGCTCGCATCCGTCGTGACTATCGACCAATTTAGGGGAAGAAACGACTTCCCAAGGGTCAATGCCGGGGCCTGAAGCCACCAAGCCAACGACCCCCTGGTCAGATGATCCAGCCGGATCAGACGGTCCAGAGACGAGGGGGGCCTGTCCCACTGCAGAAGTATTGCTCACTGCAGGGGCCGGGTGTGACTCTGGGCGTACGGTATCGCCTCGAAGGATGAGACCATGTCTCCCAACACCCGCATGCAAAAACGTAAGGCGGACCACCGTCCTGACAGCAGGGACCGCACTGCTACTTGCAGTGCCAGCAACTTGTCCAGAGGTGGAAATACCTTCGCCTGCACAGTGTCCAATGTCAGACCCAGATATCCGAGGCGACAGGATGGGGTCAATGTCGACTTCTGTAGGTTGATCAGCCAACCGAAGTCCCTCAGTGAGGTCAGAGAGACAGTAACATTGTCCTCCAGAGCCTGAGCAGACTCCACACGCAGGATGAGATCGTCCAGGTAGGCTACCACAGCAATGCCCCTCTGCCGCAACAGAGCGAGCACTGGGGCCAGTAACTTGGTGAACACCCGCGGAGCCGAGGCCAGGCCAAAGGGGAGAGCCACAAACTGGTAATGAAGGCCCCCACAACAAAGCACAGGAAGTGCTGGTGCCCGACATAGATGGGAACGTGCAGATATGCGTCCTTGATGTCCCGGGACAAGAGCCAATCACCATGGTGCAGGGCAGCCACAACCGAACAGACTGATTCCATCCTGAATTTGCATGTCTTCACAAAGTGATTGAGTGCTTTCATGTCCAGAACCGGCCTGCCCCCCCCCCCCTTCTTTGGTATCACAAAGAGGTTTGAATAGAAGCCGCGGAATCTCTCCACCGGAGGGACTGGCACAATCACCCCCAGTTTGGACATCGACCGCATAGCCCCTAGCAGGGCTAGCCGACGCTCCGGAGGGAGCCTTAAAATTGGACGGGAAGAACCTGTCCGGGGGCTGAACTATCTTGCACCCGGAGGACACCACCTCCTGCACCCACCGGTCGGAGATGCGGGCGGTCCATCGGTCCGTGAACCCCAGAAGTCGACCCCCCAACCGAGAATCAGGCGGGGGCAACCCATCATGCGGAGGAGGACTTATCCTCCCGTCTTTTCGGACTTGCGTTGCCAGGAACGCTTACCAGAGCCCGAGGAAGACTTGCCGGGCCGTGAGTTCCTGCCCACCTGACCGGACGCACGAAAAAAAAGGTTTCTGCCCAGAGGGCTGAGGCCCGTTTGCGGCGCTGGTCATGCCGCTTGGGTTCGGGAAGAAACGTACTCTTCCCCCCAGTGATATCCTTAATGATTTCATCCAATTGGGGCCCAAATAGCCGACCACCTTGAAAGGGAAGATCCGTGAGACCTTTCTTAGACGCGTGGTCACCCGAACAACGTCGCAGCCACAGCAGGTGCCTGATAATGACTGCAAAAACCGACATTTTTGACAACATCGGTACCAAGAGCTGCGTCACAAAGATAACAGAGCCCTTGCACCAGGTGGTCTGCTCGCTGCATGGACTCAGGCGAATCTACGCCTCCCCGGGCCTCACTCCACTCCATCGCACACTCTGTGAGCGACTGAGCTACCATGACAGACGCCAAGGACGATCGTACCTCCGAGAAAATGGCGGCCGACGCTGCCGAAATGGCGGCGGCCGCATGGCATGTGAACGGAGCGGTTGTAGCAGGCGAGCGGCAGAGCAACGGTTAGCAGCAGATCGGTCAGGTCGCAGGCGGGCGGGGGGGGAAAAGGACATGACAGGGACCAGTGGGCCTGTACCCCCCCCCCCCCGGAACGGGCACCGCTAGTCACCCCCCTCCACCCCAGGGAGGAGAGGGGTCCAGATGGGCGTAGCGGGTAGCCACACGGTGCAGACCTTCCTCCCCCCAGGCAGGGAGGGATGTTGCTGGCCAAGCGACCCCTGGAACATGCCATAGCCTGGACACTGGGCACGCAAGGTGGGACATTTAAGCTACCGGCCACCCTCACGGAACAGGCAGATTGCGGCGGACCCCGCCAGTGCTAAGGGTGGCTCGCATCTGTCGGCCGTGCAGAGGAAATGGCAGGATCTATCAACATCCGCTTGGTCCCCAGCCAGCTACTTGATTGCAGTCTTCATCAGAAGGCTTGCGCAAAAAGAATAAAAGAATAAAAGGAAAAAACTTTAGGGAAACCGCAGTTCCCAGCAGGGAACCAGGTCTAACTCCTTGCACTAGGCAGAAGAAAACTGGTATGCTATGCAGGGCTGAGGGGTTATGTGCTGAGTAAGGACGGCCCCCTGGGAGGGGCCAGCTTTGCTTTCTGAACTTTCGTTTTGCCTAGTCTACTCCTAGTAAAAAGGTACATAACACACGTGTCATGAATAGAGGCTGCGTCTGTCAATGAACGTAAGAGAAATGGCCCTCGCTCCTCAAAAGGTTGGGCAACCCTGATGTACACCTACACATTGAAAACGAATACTGTTTATTATAGAAGCATGGTATGCCCATCTTGCTCTGGGACATTTAATAGCATTCTGCCGGCTACCGTTCACATATATTTCCGGAAATAAAAAATAAGGAAAGCTTGCCGAGCTTTCAGTTTTGTCCGCGAGACCCTTAAAGCTCCAATTCAGAAATGTAAACCTAGGTCTGCTAATCTAAGTAGCTATTTCATATTACAAAGTTCAAGATATAAACATCACGTATTTACCCAAATACTGTATATTGAAAAGGACAACAGTACATTTAACCTAAAGTCCTCTAACTCACCCTCCCCAACTAATCTACAACAAGACCACTATTCCCAGTCAATATCTGAAGTCCTTTAAACAACCAAAGCCTGGTGTAACATGATTGTACCCTGAGTGTGATCTATTAATTTATACTCCAGTTTGATCCTGTAGTGATAAATAAGGTAGTCTTCCAGAATGCAGAACATTTCTGGCATTTAAAATGCCAATTTTTACGTAAGGGTTTTCTGCAGAGTAGTGTGGAAGCTGTAGGGTAAAATACCTTCTTTTTTTACAGTTTAATTTGCATCAATTTAAACTAAATCCATATACCAGATATAGTTGTTTTAAGTCCAACTGAACTTTCAGTATGCAACAGTTGAATACATTTGAGGGGTATCAAAACACTGTTCAAAGATTTATGATCATTTTCTTTAGAAAGCCTGTCCCCCGTTCTCTCTGAAGAGGTCTGACACGCCCCTGCTGAGTCAGACTCATAGCTATGCAATTAGCAAAATTCATACTCACCACTGATTGGAAAGCTCCAACTCTGACTTAGCAGGGGCTGTGTCAGACTTAAGCAGATAGACCACAGATTCCATACAAACAGCAAGGGTCAAAATCTGCAGCATGCAGACAGGGAAGATGCTTTCTGCTCAGGCTGTGGCTCAGTGGCAGCTGGATTTGTTTTGTTTTTTTCTTGGGGGGGGGCGACAACACACAACCACCCCCCCCCCTGCGCACTTAGCCCATTGGTTGCAGGCTTCTATGGACGGCGGGCGGGCGGGCTCATGTGTCTTCTGTGCGGCTCCTCCCTTCTTATCCTAGGCGTCCTTTCAGCTTATCAGGTGACGGGTTTCAGACCCGCTTCCTGATTGGCCGGGAGAAGGACCAGTGTGGCAATAGCGAATATTAATTCGCTATTGCCACACAACTGGGTGGGATTGGAGCGCAGTGCTCTGCGCCCCGAGCCCACCCTTTTTTGAAGCCGCCACTGCTGTGGCTGTTTTCTAAAGAAAATGAAGTGTAAATCTTCAAACACCTTTTGCTTTGTTGCAAATGGAATGTATTTAGCTAACTGAATCAGAAAGTTTAAAGCAAATCTATTAATGTGAAAAATTCAACCTCTGCTCCTACTAAGCGCTAGGCACCATTAGGTACCTTAACTCTTCATTAACGCTCCTGGCAACTCTAATTCCTGCTAGACTCCTGAAGCGATACGGACCGTACCAGGATCACCAGCAGATAAAGCAAGAGTATGTGAGTAACATTCAATGCTATTATAATGGCCTCTGTAAAACCGAGAGATTGCAACATAAACTAAGAACAAATCATTGTTCTGCCAAGACCCGTAAACTCAAATATTAGACTACGTGGGTAAAGCAATCAAAAGCTTTATTAGTCTACTCACTTGGACACCAGCATCCTTGCAGGCCTCAATGACTGTCCTCGTTCCAGTGTAGTTAACTCTGTAGAATAGTTCTTTGTTATCACTGGAGGGGGCTGGGGATGCACAGTGAAAGACAACATTCACACCCTGAAGTGCTGGCAGTAAATCCTAGTGTTATTGAGAAAAAAAGCAGGATTATAAAAACACAAGGCAAAATTAAACACATTAGATAGATGGTCTTATTTTATATATACATATATGATCACTGTGATGTGCAAAGACATGGAAAATAAGTTTTATTATTTACTTAAGGACATGACATGCAGTACCATGAAGTCTATTACTCTATAATCTACTCTAAATAGGTAGCCCACTGCCAGCTTAAACTGTGTTAGGACAGCCCTTACATATGCAGATTAGGAAACTTGAGACTTCTCCTGCTGGACAGAGGGTAGTCTGATATGCAGTACATTTGGCTATGTGTCTATTCATAGTAGCCAGATATACTGTAGATGATCCAGGCAGGTGCTGACCATCCATACTGTTCAGGGAACAATAGCTGCAATTGTTTGAAAGTTGACAACAAACCCCAATGAAACCCTTGAATGGTAGTCTCCATGGATTGAAATTCAGCCTGTTCAGCAGGGACTACCCCAAATTTCAAATCATGTATGTGCTAACTGGTTGTACACCAGTCAATATCTTGGTCGAATTGTGTACAACCAGCCTATTGGATTTTTACTGAATAATCAGTGCCACCAGCTATAGCCAGCATCACTGATCGTTTTATTCTTCCAGCTGGAATACAATAACTCAGCAGGAGCAATTCCCCTTCCACATCGAATGTGTGGACTGGTTGAATGAAAAAAAAAAAAAAACAAAAACAAAAGAAGAAAGGAATCATTTATGGCCTTATTCTGCTGAAATGATATCCACACACACATCATTATTATGTTGATGTAGATAATCTGAACATGTATGTATAATAGACCTCAGGCTTGTTGGCCATTCCCCACTGTTGAAAGAGTTGACCAAACAAGTTAGAAAACCAAACAGAGAAAAGCCAGCCTTCCAAAATGGCCATTTACTAAAGTCAGAATGGATTTGGGAGTATGCAGACCCTCTTTCTCAAGGTGATAGACAGAGTATGCAGACAACTTGAGAAAGAAAGTCTGCATACTCTCAAAACATTTTTTTTTGCATTGTTGGAGGGCTGTCTTTTCTCAATATTTGTATTTGTGTGGTATTACTGCTTAGCCAAGCACTCACCCCTTAAAAAGGGTTACATGGGCTCATTGCTGTGTGATTTGATGTATTACAGGTTAGAGAAGCAGTCCTGATTACCATTGTACCCTCTGATAATACAGAGCCAGCAACAACTTGGCTGAACTAAGCTTACAAGTCAATACAGTTCTCAGCCAAGAGCATGTCCTCATAGTCACAATGCCCAAAAAGGACAGCCGGGGCCAAATGTTTTTGGGACTTTTATACCAATTTTTTTGCCCATGGTCTACATGGAAACACTGCCAGATTATAAAGACAAAAACTGAGGGTCAGGGCGGGGTAAATTTTTTACCTGTTTGTTGCAGAGATCACCGATAAAAAACTGGACACGATCATTCTCAAAGCCCTGTCGCATATCAAACACATTAACAGAGTATCCTCTCTCTAGCAAGCGCTCCACCATGTGTTGACCAAGAAACCCAGAGCCCCCGATGACTGCACATTTTTTGCTGGCCTGGAAAAAGACAAAAGAGAACAAATATTACATTGAAAAGATCTATAACATCAATAGAGGAGGTCTTCTGGAAATGTTATCACATTGAGAAAAAAATAAAAAGAAGAGTAGATAGTAATATAGAATTTATTTTAGAAAAACCCTCCCAAATGATGGTGATCTGCTAATTCTAATGTCATAATGTGGACAATTGGAAATTCTGAGCATCAAGAGACATCAACTGTGTCTCTGCCGGTTGGCAACAAGGTCTTTGTATATTTAGGGCCATTATTGTTATTCATTTATGAATCAAATGACTGTGATATACAAGATGCAAAGATATCCCTTCTCCTGGCTAGTGATTTTTATATCACTGCACAGCATCACAGCCACACATTTCTATAGCAGACTATGGGTATTTCTTTTTTTTTGCTTTTACTATATGTATGTATCAGACAGATACAGAAAAAACAGTGAAGAAAAAAACCTTCCAATAGACGCTGGGATTTTGATGCGAGTTCACAAAATGTAGTGAGAGGGCAAAAATATTTGAAGAGCTCAATGGCTCAGGTTAGGCTGCTCAGAACAGAAGGTGGTGTATAGTCTTCTATGCCCATGTAAGAGATTTATATGTGGGACAAACTAAAAGCACATTATGGAAAAAAAAAAAACTGGTGAACATTGGAGGTTTATTGAGAAAGACCTCAAATGAGAGTAAATCCGTAAAGAAAAAAAAAATTGACTGACAGTCACTAGCTCTCTGCTCATAGAGCACTGAGCGATCAGCAGCTTTGATCGCTCGGTTCTCAGTCTTAGAGCTGACGAGGGACAGATACAGCATCGGACCATTCTGTATACAACTACAGTTGTGCTCATAAGTTTAAATCATAATGACAACAGAAACTACCCAAATGACCCTGATCAAAAATTTACACACCCCAGTTCTTAATATTGTCCCCTTTAACATCAATGATAGCTTAAAGTGTTTTGTGGTATTTGTGGATGAGGCTCTTTATCTTCTCAGATGGTAAAGCTGCCCATTCCTCTTGGCAAAAAGCCTCCAGTTCCTGGAAATTCTTGGACTGTCTTGCATGAACTGCACATTTGAGATCTCCCCAGAGTGGCTCAATGATATTGAGGTCAGGAGACTGAGATGGTCACTCCAGAACCTTCACTTTATAATGCTGTAGCCAATGACAGGTCGAACTGGCCTTGTGTTTTGGATCATTGTCATGTTGGAATGTCCAAGAATGTCTCATAGGCAACTTCCTGGCTGATGAATGCAAATGTTCCTCCAGTATTTTTTGATAACATACTGCATTCATCTTGCCATCAATTTTGACCAATTCCCTTTGTAGCTCACACATCCCCCAAAACATCAGCGATCCCCCTCCGTGTTTCACGGGCCTTGTTGACTCCTCTCCAAATGTAACATTTATGGTTGTGGCCAAAAAGCTCAATTTTGGTCTCTTCACTCCAAATGACTTTGTGCCAGAAGGTTTGAGGCTTGTCTCTGTGCTGTTTGGTGTATTGTAAGTGGGATACTTTGTGGCATTTGTGTAGTAATGGCTTTCTTCTGGCAACTCGACCATGCAGCCCATCTTTCCTCAAGTGCCTCCTTATTGTGCATCTTGAAACAGCCACACCACATGTTTTCAGAGAGTCCTGTATTTCACCTGAAGTAATTTGTGGATTTTTTCCAGGCAGTTGTGGCTGAAATTTTAGTTGGACTACCTAACCGTGGTTTGGTCTCAACAGAACCCCTCATTTTCCACTTCTTGATTAGAGTTTGAACACTGCTGATTGCCATTCTCAATTCCTTGGATATCTTTTTATATCCCTTTCCTGTTTTATACAGTTCAACTACCTTTCCCGCAGATCCTTTGACAATTATTTTGCTTCCCCCTGACTCAGAATCCAGAAACGTCAGTGCAGCACTGGATGAAAGATGCAAGGGTCTGTCAGGAGTCTAGAAACTCATTGAACTTTTATACACACACACACTAAATTACAAGAAAACAGATCACAGGTGAGGATGGTTACCTTTAAAGTGGTTGTCAACCCGTGACAACCACTTTAACCTACAGGTAAGCCTATAATAATGTTTACCTGTAGATGCCCTGCATATCTCCTAAACTTGCACGGTTTAGCAGATTTAGTGTACTGTCATTGCCCGCTGTGCCGTTTCTTCCCTTTGTTCGTGCCGTGACTGGCGGCTACCGCGCGCATGCGCGGGAGTGACGTCACGCGACTAGATCACGGCCCTGGAAGGAAGAGGGGCTGAAGATGGACACTGCCAGCACAGGGGACATCGCAGGCTTCGTTTGCAGGTAAGTGACACATAATGGGTTACTATGAGATGCTTTTTTTGCAGGGGAATATAGAGGAAGTGAACCCCATCAGGAATTACTTCCTCTTTAATAGCCCTTCAAACCCCCTTTGTGTCAACTTGTGTGCATGTTATCGGGCCAAAATCACCAGGGTATGCAAACTTTTGATCAGGGTCATTTGGATAGTTTCTGTTGTCATTATGATTTAAAACAGTGGTTCTCAACTCCGGTCCTCAGGACAAACAGGCCAGGTTTGCAGGATAACTGAAATACATTACAGGTGATATAATTTGCTGCTCAGTGATTGCAGTAATCTAATCTGCATCTCCCCAAGGTAATACTTAAAATCTGGCCTGTTAGTGGGTCCCAAGGACAGGAGTTCAGAACCACTGATTTAAAACAAGTAAACACAGTTGATTGATAATAAATGATTTCAGCCAAATACTAACCATGAAATAAATGTTTATGCGTTATCATTCATATTCGCTAAAAAATGGCCAAGAAGTCATAAATTCTGCCAGGGTATGTAAACTTATGAGCACAACTGTAGGTAAGTATGACTGGGAAAAAAAACAAAAAAAACAACCCACATTTATCTTTTAATTCACCTTTCTTCTGCTCAGACAAGGTTTCAAACAATGATGTGTCTGCTGTCTAGTACTGCGGTCAAGGGCTCACAAATATAAATCCTACCACAAATCTTTTAAAAAAAATGAATGATAGTTTCTATTAGACACGTGTCAGATTCGGTCAGTATATTGCTTCATTTACCCTCCCACATTGTGAATAGTAACATCAGATATTTGACTTGATACATAAGATGTGAACATCTTTTAGTTTGGACAAAGTAGCCGTTTAACCACTTCTTGGCGATTGTACATACATATACGTCCTGGACAAGAAGGGGTTATACCAGGATCATGGCTTCAGCTGTAGCCATGATCCCGGTGTCAAATTTATCAGCCAGCAATTGGCTTTCATGTAAAAGTGATCCAAGTGGCTTTAAAGCTGCCTGATCACTTTTACATGCCCCCCACCCACCATTTCCAGGTTCCCCTGTCCCACTGAGAGAGCCCAGGACCATTGCAAGTTGTCAGGTCAGCTGAGCACAGAGGAAAAGGAACATCTGTTTCTCCCTCTCCTCTGAAGACTGGAGTGGGAAGTGACAAGGATTTTGTCACTTCTGGTTTCAGATCTTTCTTTACCTGGCCAGTACCAGCCAAGGGGGCAGCCAATCAAAACTGATCTGTGTTTGATCAGCTGCCTTGCAGGGAAGAGGAGGAATCTGGGGTCTAATAGACCCTTGATTTCTTAATAAAACATAGCTGTCACTGCCCAAGCTGTTACAAGGAATGTTCTTCATCCCTTGTGATAGCGAAGTTGAATTAAAAAAATAAATAAAATTAAGTAAATAAATAAAAAAATAAAAAATAAAGCATCCCTGTCCCCCCACTGTGATCACACAAAAATGCAAGTGTGCAACACTGGTAAGCTGTAAAGGTGCCCATGGAGGTTTTTAGGTACTGTTGTTTGTCACCATATGATTATCAAGCCAGCAAGTCTGTTGTTTTTAAGAAGCACAAACTCTCCAGCAGAACAGATCAGTTTACACAAATGAGACAAACCACTTAAAGCGGAGGTCAGAGGGAAAAAAAAATAAAAAATTAAAGTCAGCAGCTACACATACAGTAGTTGCTGACTTTTAATATTAGGACACTTACCTGTCCTGGAATCCAGCGATGTTGGCACCCGCCGCCGATCTTCGGATCGGGGGACGGGTGCAGCCGCCTCCATCGCGTGTAAGGGAACCCGGACGTGTAAGCAGTACAGCTTCACGCCGGGCACCTTACTGCGCATGCGCGAGGCTCTGCAGCGTTCTGCTACTGGCCAGGCGCAGAAGCAGAGCGAGCAGGGAGGAGAGAGCCGGGCTGCTGACGTCAGCAGCCGCGGCCGCCGGCCAGAGCTCCCGGATGTGTGGAAAAGGACACCTGTCTAAAGACAGGTGTCCTCTCCCCCCCCCCCCCCGAAAGGTGCCAAATGTGACACCTGAGGGGGATAGGAATCCAACCAGCGGAAGTTCCACTTTAGGGTGGAACTCCGCTTTAACACTGGCAGGGGTGATTAAGAATATCAGCTTTTATTTCATACAAAAGATGCATCTCCAAAGGAAAAAAAATGGTTTGCTGTAACTAATTATAACGTGTGAGCTGAAGTTTGGCTTCAATATATTAGTGGCTCTAAATCTGCTGGTACATTTAACATTCCCCTTCCCCCCCCAGACTGACAACGCTGCTGTGTCTCCTGTACTCATTTCTCCAGAGTTGTGTCTCACTAATACAGGTCAGATCGCCAGGTGAAAACAGAGGGGATAAAGGTACTTCCTGATGACGTGCTTAGATCATGAAATGCATAGAGGTCACATCCGTTTCCTTTGACGCTACTTCCGGTTTCGATGCTTGGAACACACGCTGTTCGTTCCCACCGTTGAAGGCTGATCGTGCTGGTGCTGGCATACAGCAATTTTTAATGTGAGTTGCCAATCATTTGATGTTATGCATATAATGTTTTAAATAAATAAATAGAGTTGCGCTATGAAGATGTTTCTTTGTCTTTCATGAGAGTAAATGTTTGAACACAGTCTGGAAGGAATTATTGGAAAACTTGCACAAACTGAGCCACTTAGTGTTGCATAGTGAAGGAGAATCTACCAGGCCTGTGGCTTAAGGCCAAGACGCGAGCTTATCTAACGTATCTGGTGAGTGTTTAGAGTACACACATGTGTGGTGGTGGAGCACCCCAATATGTAGGAAGAGAAGCCTTAAAGAGGACACCATCTTTCACTTGGTGGATGGGCAGCCTTTACTTCCTTTGCTATTGAAGATCTTTGATGTCATATATATTGGACTGTATTATTGCCCCCCACCAAAGGGAGGCTTCTTTGATATAGTCTTTAAGCAATTATCATGCACTTTATGAACTTTTAGGCTTCATACACACGGACGTTTTTTGACACCGGCATTTTCTGGCGTTTTTTGCAGCTCTCCATGTTAGTCAATGGCCCCATAAAAACGTCGGCGTTTTGAGCTGTAGATGGCGTCGGTGTTAGTGAGCTGAAAGTAGAACTCACGGCCATCACGTTCTGAGGCTGTAAGGTTTTGCCATTTTTTGACGCCGACCCCACAAAAGCCAACAAACGTCAACTAATATTGTACCGGCGTTTTTTGAAGCCGACGTTTTTAGGTTGAAAAATAGCAGAGGGATGATTTTTTAAAAATAAACGCCTATTGATGCCGACGCTCACTAACGCCGATTTTTTTTCCTTGACATCGGGCCTGACGTTTTGTTTATTTTTAAAGATACGCCCGTGTGTATGAGGCCTTATGCACTGTATGAATTCTTTATGCACTTTATTGATTATTTTATGAAATTTTTATTTAAGGAGTAAGCGCCGTAACTTTCATCTCTATATACTTAGAGGGGATAAAGCCAAAAAAAAGAAAACTGATGCAGCCACCACATCTAATGATTGGTTAAGCTGCAAAGGATGATTACATTTTAGTTTGGGGTTTAATACCCCTTTTTTTTGTTCCATAATATTTTTATTAGGAAGTACAAAAGAGAAAAACAAAAGGACAACAGAACTAAATGCCACAGCACGACTCCTTCGAGGTACTGGCACAAGTATGAAAGTCCTCAGGACAACCTAAGGGCCATCATCTGTAGTAAAATCAAACAGAAATGTAGGGTCTTACCCACAGTGTACCATAAGTTGCTAAAAAAAAAAAAAAAAAATTGAAAACAGAAGAAAAGCAAATGCAAAAACAGAAAACACATTGGTGACATAAAATGGCTAAATATGCAAAATTGAGACCCCGGAGTATCGGCTGAGAAACCATAGTGACTCCATCTCAAATTAATACATAGGAGGCCCCGATCTTTGCAAGAGCAGTGTACAAAATTGGAGTCCAGAAGGAACCACTGCAAACCCACAGAGGAAAGGGGGAAAAAAAAGGGGGGGGGGGTGATAGACTGAAGGAGAGGGCGGAGGGGAGAAAGTAAAAAAAAAAAAAGAAAAGTAAAAAGTGGTTTGTGTGCACCAAAACGCATCTCAGAGTCTATTCACACTTGTGTGACTTTGGACCCCAAAGTCTCATCCCATGTTTCCCAATGATAACTGCTCATATCTGTGCAGCCACATCAAAGTAGTTCCTGCACTACTTTGGTCCAAATTTAATGTGATTTGAGGTCCATAGACCTCAATGTAAACCCTCAAAAGTCGCACCTGCATGATATACATGGAGGGACCCCACGCCATTTTTTTCACTGCCAGCATTTTGTTTTCCACATTCAGCTGTCAGTGGGGAAATGCGTTGACAGCTGATGAGTCACCGGTTGTTAAGGACGTGGCTGCCGGCTTCCCGGCCCGCTCCTTAACAACCAGCTATTCTTCACACAGAATTTGAATCGGTCGATCAATTTTCAACTGATTAAAATGCGAATAGTTCTGAAAAGTTGGTATTTGTTAGAGAATAAAAAAAAAAAAACGAAACAAATTTTTCCGCTGCGCAAATGTCTAGCAACTTTGTGGAGCACAAATAAAACAATCACATTGGCCAAAGTCGTAACAAAGGCACACTCATCCAAAGTCACATCTAGTTGCAGGGTAAAGCCACAAAAGCAATCGCATGATTTTTAAGTCGCACAAGCGTAAATGGACTCTCAGTGTAGTTTTTCCTGAATGTTTGCTAAACACCTGTGAAAATATCATGTGACATAAAAATTGCAACAACCATAATTTCATTCTCCAGGGCCTCTGCTTTTATAAAATAATAAATCGGCATGGTGCAATAGAAAATTACACATAAAATATTGCCACCCTGTGGCAAAGTGCATTAATATAAAAACGCATGTGACAATCAATCTTATAATCTTTGATAAGTGCTTTCCCTGTTATAAAATATAGAAGGTTTGCGGGTTCTAAGCAATTTTCTAGCCCAAAAAAAAAAATTGCTGATTTTATGTGATGTGAAAATCCAGCAATACTTGAAAATACTTACAGGACGTAAACGTGTTGCCATTTCTAAAACAATTTATGCAACTTCAACCTAGAAAAAAAAAAATGTAAATGATCAGATTCATTCAAACCATTTTAATTGTGCAAAAAAAAAAATTGTAATTATCTGTAGAAGAAAATCCATTTGAGATCACAGAGCCTGTAATATGACACAGCATCACCTTTGACCACACTAGTAATACTGCTACCATTGCTATCTATGGGAAATGTCACATGACCTACTTTCAGCTCTGCCACAGAAGTCAATGACATTTCCTTGCATTCAGGTAAGACACAAACACCCAGTACAATGCAGGCTGTATGAGCAATGAATAGGTCGCTGTGCACTACTTATTGTGGCTCCATTCATCTTTGTAAAGAATTGAGGAAACAATTGGGGAAAGTGGGCAACTTGATTCAACTATTTTTTAACATCAATTTTCTGTGTTTATTTGATCCCTCTTATCATTCAATAATAGAACGGCAGGAATCTCTCAAGCATTATATGACAAATCTCAATGTTAAAGTGCATAACTACAACATAGACATGCCATACACCAGACAGAATTACACAATAACTGAAGTTATCAGAAAGATAACAAAAGGGACATGAGCTTGGGAGGCCTCAGAACTTTTTTTTTTTGCTGTCTGTGCCCCATTGGGGAAATTTCCGTAGCAGGAAGTTGGAAGAAATCTCCCCAAATGAGGATAATTTCCATTTTAAAGAGTTGTTCCCAAAACAGGTGTCCCCATTGGAAGATTTCCCTTTACATCCTGTTCATTGGACAACTCTAAAGTGTAGGATGTCCTCTCACTTTCTCTTGGTGACAATGTCCACCAGTACAAACAGGAAAAAATATCCCCAATGGGGACACAGAGAGCAACAGACAGAGGGTCTAACCTGTCCCCACTCTACCCAAAATGAAAAAAAGAAAGTTTTGCCTGGCGATCCACTTTAAAGCCCAGAAAATCTGAAATATCCCCCTTGCAGTGGGACTTTGCCTACACTGCAAGGGGTTAAAGCGGAGTTCCACCCAAAAATGGAACTTGCACTTTAAGTATCCCCCCCCCCCCCTCATGTCATTTTTGGCATGTCATTTTTTTTGCGGGGGGGGTCGTTGGGGGTGGTGGCTACCTAGTTTTGACAAGAACTCAGCTACCACTTCTGCTCAGGCCGCCTAGGCAGCTCGAGCGATAGCTCTCCTCTCCCCCTCCCTCCCTGCAATCTTCTGGGACAAGTCACAGGTCCCAGAAGATTGCCCGGCCATTAAGGAGGCACAGTGCACACCCCGCTGTGATGCTGCAAGCTGTCACAGCCGGGTGCCCTCACTTGTAATATCGACATGGGAGAGAGCGCCGGGGATTTAGGTGGCCGCATCGCTGGAGCGTGGGACAGGTGAACGTGTGTTTATTAAAAGTCAGCAGCTACACTTTTTGTAGCTGCTGACTTTTAATAATCTCAAAAACGGCTGGAACTCCATTTTGACTGCTTGTTTTGTCTAAAGAGGAGAAGCCCTTTTATGATGCTCTCAAGATATCTGGGTCATCACCTCCAATATGAGGCTATGGACCCTGCATCAATCTTAGTGACATCAGGAACATAGACCATTGGAAAAGACGCCTGGGGAACGGCCAAGCAGCATGGAGGATTGAGTAAGTAAATTTTTTCTATGTCCCCTAGACCTAAACAAGGAGTTAACTCTTCCAGGCAGGGGCAGCCCTATTGCAAGGCATAATCTTCAAGCTTTAAGCTGTCCATACACATTATTATCTGATTGTTCAATCTTCTTTAGATCAACCAAAAACTAGATAGAGAAAGGACCTGCCTGACTAATACATCTAAAGGAGTTTGTATTGCATGTGTCCATTTTAAGGACAATCTTCACCCCATTTTCTTTTTAATCCCAACTTACCGTTTTCACTGGGTTCT
This sequence comes from Glandirana rugosa, assembly GCA_018402905.1. Taxonomy (NCBI): domain Eukaryota; kingdom Metazoa; phylum Chordata; class Amphibia; order Anura; family Ranidae; genus Glandirana; species Glandirana rugosa. The sequence goes on along the minus strand of BLSH010479686.1, from coordinate 662,760 downwards.
CGTTATAGAGGAATTTCAGCCATTGTTTGTAAAAATTAAAGTCAGCAGCTACAAGTACTGTAGATTTATATATTTATATATATTGTATATTTAACCACTTCAGTACTGGGCACTTTCCCCCCCATTGTGCCCAGGTCAATTTTCAGCTTTCAGCGTTGTCACACTTTGAATCCAAAGGCGCCACTGCTGTCTTTCAGCCAATCAGGAGGAGTTCCCTGGATGGCTGAGGGGATTGTGGACATCACAGGAGACAGAAGGGGCTCAGGGTAAGTATTAGACCCCTTTCACACTGAGGCGGGGGGGGGGGGGGGGGGGAT
>BLSH010479686.1:637233-662433 GCA_018402905.1 Glandirana rugosa | reverse complement strand
CGTGTTAGCGGTAAAGTGCACTCTTGTGCCTCTATTCGGGCGGCATTGCTTTTAACCCGCCACAAGGCGTTAAAAGCACCAGCGCGTGGCGCTTCCGAGGTGGTGTTCAGCCGCTTTGGAAGTGCTGCCCATTCTTTTCAATGGGCATGGGCGGGTTGGTGTATATACCACTCCCACACTGCCCCAAATATGCTGCTTGCAGGACTTTTTTTCCTGTCCTGCAAGAGCACCGCCCCAGTGCGAAAGCACTAAGGCTTTCACATTGGGGTGGATTGGAGGACGTTTGAAAAATGTCCCAGTGTGGCTGCTACACACACAAGGTTTTTTTTAATCTTAATACATAATACAGAATCAGCTGTATCCAAAGGACACAGCGGTCACAGAGCATGTCCAATGCACCTCCCAGGGGGCTCACGGGAGGCACGGTTCTGGGAGGATGTCCAATGTCCATGGACGCCCTCCTAGAACTGGAGAGCCGCGCTGAAGCCGTCTTTCTGCTATAGCGCGGTAGGGAAGTGGTTAAAATTCAAGTGCTTATCAGTCAATGGACTGCAGCACTGTCTTCCTGCAGCCAATTCTTCTCACCGCTACGGGTCCACGGCTCCACTGTGTTGGATTCAGGTGGTGGCTGTGGCTTCCTGAGGAATCACAGCCGCTTCCCCTGTGCACGCCCATGCGCAAAATCATGAGGTGCAGTGACAGTGGTCCTGCAGCCTTGTGTCCGAGAAGGATGCGAGCAGGACAAGTGACATCATTCTCGCCCAGGTGTGAAGTGAGTACCTGTCAAAAAGGGACCCGCTTCCTGTAAAAAAAAAAAAAAAAAAAAAAAAAAACATCAAATATGTTAGGGGCAGAGTGGTGGGGAGGAGGATGAGTAGCATTTTTGCTCTTTAAGCAAAGGTCCACTTTAATAAACATCCCCCCCCCACCCAGCACATCCAGACATGTTCTGTTACAATCCAGCACTGCGCACCAGGCCCCACGCCGCCATCTTCCTCTACTACATCATTATTTTTCCTGCAGCCGGCCACCTGATAACACACCATGACACATGCCTATTGCCTAAAGTCTCCAAATGTGAAGGAAGGAAGCTCTGGGCAGCGGGGGCACCCCATTCTCACCCAGGAAGTGCAGGGAAGCCTATTGTAAAAAGGCGTTTCCAAAAAAAAAAGTGCAAAAAGAGGAACGAAGTAAAGCGCTGCACAAACTTTTGCACTATATAAATTCATTGTAGGAATACAGTAAAACCTTGGTTTGAGAGCGTTTTGCAAGACAAGCAAAATTTTTAAACAAATTTTGACTTTACAAGTAGTGTCATGTCACAACTGGGTATAAAAGAGAAGAGAGGCGCCTCTAAGTGTAGTAATATGGTTACATTTACTGAAGGTACAACATTTAGCAACACACATTGTTGATGATTAAAACATCTAAGTATGCAAGCATCTGGGGTAAAGATGTCCACATAGACCGTCCTCCGCACCGCCATCAACGCCATCCCTTCCTCACTGCGCTCCACAAGCGATTCAAGCCTCTTGCTCAGATCGCTCTACTGCAAGATAGTCTTCCCGGTCAAGATTGCAGACTGACAGCAGTGAGAGCAATGTGGAGGGTGGTCTATGTGGACAGCTTTACCCCGGATGCATGCATACTTAGATGTGCCTCTTTTAATCATCAACCATGTGAGTTTCATTAAATGTAACCATATTGCTACACTAAAGCTTCGTACACACGGTGCGACGGTCGTACGACAGAACGGCCCAAATCGTATGTTGGCTGTTGTATCTCGTGTACTGACATGCACTAAGTGATTGTACGACCAAGCCGAACGTAGTGCCGTGTTACGAACATATAAAGAGGAGGATCAGGTGAATGTGATTTGTGAATTAGGAACATAGGTTTACACGAATGGACACTTCCTAGCGTTCCTGACTTCTGAGCATGCGTGTTTTGCAGAGTACAACTTGTTGGACCAACTTCTCTGTACACACAATACAATGGTCGTATGACCGCTTGTTTTACAACCAAAGTTTTCTAGTTTTCTCATCCAACTTCTGCTGTACGACCGTCGTATGTTGGCTGTTCTAATCACGCGTACCAATGGTCAGATGATCGTAAAACAAGCTGTTGTATGACCGTTTTCATACGACCGTCGCACCGTGTGTACGGGCCTTTAGAGGGGCCTCTCTTCTCTTTTATACTCTGTAGCTCCTGTGGATGGACATTTTATGGTTACATAATCACATTGCTATAATCTTTTTATATGGCCTATAAACTGAAGGACTTATGAATAAATGGTTGTGGAACGAATCATCTGAGTTTCCATTATTTCTTATGGGGGAATTTGCTTTGATATACAAGTGCTTTGGATTACAAGCATGTTTCCGGAACAAATTATGCTCGGAATCCACGATTTTAGTGTAATTTGAATGAAAAGTGGGTGAGGCAAGATAATAAAGCCCTCAGGAGTGAACACTGATGTGTTCATTACAATACAGAAAAATAGCAATAAAAAAAAGCAATACAGAAAAAATGGCAGCCCTACAGAACTGAGTGAAATATAAATAAAAACTGCCTGTATTGCCCCTAGCAACCAATCAGATGCAACCATCCACCTGAAAATGATAGCTGAGACATAGAAGCTTCATTCTGATTGGCTTTTAGGTGAGCCCAGAGACGCATGGACTGTCCCGGTGTGTAGCTCTGTATCAGCTCCTCACCTGTCCTACACCGTCCCCGGCACACAGCGAATAATAACTCACCTTCCTTTTCCTATGATAACATCCCCAGCCATGGGCTGAGAATCAGCAGAGAGCTGGCGCTCACTCCCTATTGGTGAACCATTCACATCCCCAACCAATAGCTAAACACGACGGCTGTGTCCTTGGCAACCCACCTAAACGTCATTTTTTTTGCGCCCTCTGTATACAGGAAGCGCAGATGCGTTTCAAGCCTCGTTCAGACGAATAATAATAGTTGTGTGCTTATTGGCTGAAAATCTGACAACACACCAATAGGAAATGGTATCATGGATTTCCTGAACGGTGATTGGTTGTTTATGGACGGCTTGGGCAGCGTGCGGGAGGAGGTGGGTGGGTCACTGGAGAGTAATATCAGGCCTGTGCGATATGGTGAGTGATGTGTAATGGGGATGTGTGTGCAGGTTGTTCCTGTATAGAGGTTTGTGGTCTATGGCATGCTACAGTGTCAGACAGATCAGGGATGGTTCAGACAGTAATGTGGGTCTACTTAGACCGGAGAAAGAAAATTGGGCTTTTCCCATTTAGACCAATTATGATTTTGCTTAATCTAGCCAAACTGTAGATAGAGAATTAAAGAATGATTCTGATTGGTTGGCAAGTCAAAAGCTCCAGTTTCAAGATCCAGGTGCAGCTAGATGTCATACATCTCTGCCATCACACATTACTGCATATATTCCACATTGATCGTATGGGGATCGGTGTCACTGGTGAAAAGAATGAGCGGGCTGCACAGTGTACATGGAAAATGACAGCTGGACAGAAAATGATTTGGCATGGGGGGGTCCCTGTGTGTCCTTGGCATCAATTCCCACCAAATTAATCTGTTATTTAGAGTTAAAGCAGAACTTTTCCCATAACAGCTTGATAAATATTTAGCAAGGAACATGCATTCCACATTAATAATTATGCTACCAACATTGTGTGTGCTGTAATTTGCCTCCAGCATTGCTCCTCCAGCAGTAAATCATAAAGTGGAATTGAAAAAAAACAGTTATATTCCTGGAATGCCGGGATTGCCAACTGTCATATTTGCTTGTGTCTTCAGCCAAACTGTCAAACCATCAAATGGCTGTTATCATAACTGATCACATGTGCAGCACCATGGCAGTTGCAGATCAAACAGAAGCAGCTTCCTGGGATTTAAAGGATAGGAGGGTTTAATTCCGCTTTAAGGCTGTCAGCAGATCGGCCTCTATAAACTCAGCAGTGCCTAAAAATTGAGAGCAACTGAGCATGTGCAGAGCAGGGTGAGACAGTATATTACTGGATATTAAACAGCATAGACCCTTATTTTTTAATGTTTTCCATAGCTATACCTGTAAAGGGGCCAGCCTGAAGTCATCTAGCAGGACTTCATTTTCACTTTAACCCTACGCTCACATCTATGTGCTTTTTTGTGTGTTTTCTGTTTTTCAGAAATGCACTACAGTCCATTTAACATGGTTTCTCTATGGTACACGTTGACATCTATTTCAGCCGCTGTGTTTTTGGAAAGAGTCGGGGACTTTTTTTCCGTTCCTCATTTTGCGTGTAATAGACTTCAATGGAGTCCCACCAAAAACGCAAGTGCTGTGTTTTTAATGCATTTTGGGTTTTTTTTCCCTTTAACCGCCTCCCACCTGGCCACTGTACATAAACGGCCGGGTGGTCCTCTCGCCGTTCTGAGTGGACGTTCAGGAACGTCCCTCAGAACAGGTGCTCGTAGCACTGCGGCTCGATTCTGCTGAGCAGTGATCGGGATATGGGCGCTGTGATTGGCCCTCCCAATCATGTGTCCAATCACAGCCTTCACAATGCAAACAGAGATGCGTGTCTGTGACAGTTCTCTCCCCGCTAAGCTCAGTGTGGGGGGTGGGGCATAGAGGGGGAATCTGCAGCTATGTGACAGCTCTCTGTGTGAGGATGTTTTTATAGAGAGAGCTGTCACAGATCCCCCCACAAATAGTACACCAAGCACCACTGATACCCCTGTCCCCATACATGTCAGTGTCCCCATAAAACATCTGTCTGTCCCTATCACATCTGTCACAGTCCCCAAAACATCTGTCTGTCCCCATCACAACTGTTACAGTGCAAAAAACATTTGTCTGTCCCCATCACATCTGTCACAGTGCACAACACATTTGTCTGTCCCCCATCACATCTGTCACAGTGCACAACACATCTGTCTGTCCCCCATCGCATCTGTCACAGTGCACAACACATCTGTCCCCCATCACATCTGTCACAGTGCACAACACATCTGTCTGTCCCCCATCACATCTGTCACAGTGCACAACACATCTGTCTGTCCCCCATCACATCTTTTACAGTGCACTAAACAGCTGTCTGTCCCACATCACCGCCAACACCAAATAAAACCTGATTGGGGTTATTTTTACCAAAGAAATGCAGCAGTATCATTTTTGGTCAAAATTTATGAAGAGAAATTACTTACCTGTATTTGCAAAATTTTATAACAGAAACAGAAAAATGCTATTTTTTTTTTTGAAAATGTTCTGTCTTTTGTCATTTGTAGCGTAAAAAATAAAAACCCTAGTGGTGATTAAATACCACCAAAAGAAAGCTCTATTTGTGTGAAAAAAATCATACAAATTTAATTTGAGTCCAGTGTTGCATGGCCGCACAATTGTCATTCAAATTGCGACAGCACTGAAAAGCTGAAAATTGGTCTGGGAAGGAAGGGGGTGAGAGTGACCAGTACTGAAGTGGTTAAAAACACGGTGTATAGGTAGTTGCTAAGGAGCCGCCGTGTCCTTAACAACTGATGTGTCACCAGCTGACAGCTGAACGTAAAAAAAGTACCGGCTAAAAAATTTGTGAAAAAAATGTCCTTCGGGTCTAGTATGGAGGGGAACCCCACGCCAAAATATTTTAAAAAATGGCGCCCCCCAAAGTCCAAAACAGACCCTTTTCCAAGCATGCAGCCCAGCAGATCAGGAAAGGGAGGAGACGAGCAAGCGCCCCCCCCCCCCATTCCCCCTAAACCATACTAGGCCACATGCCCTCAACGTGGAGGGGGGTGTGCTTTGTTGATGGGGCAAGGGCCTCTTCCCCACAATCCTGGGCTGTGGTTGTGGGATCTGCGGGCAGGGGGCTTATTGGTATCTGGGGTCACCAGATTCCCCCCCCCCATGTGAATGATTATGGGGTACTACCTACCCATTCACCAAAAATGTAAAAGTGAATACAGACAGTACAGTACAGTACAAGAGTTTTTGACAATTCCTCTTATAAAAAATAAAAAAACAATGTCCCCCGATGCAGAGCCATCGTCAATCACGCCACCACGGCCCGGAAAAAAGAAAAGTAAAAGCTCCACTCGCCACGAACACTTCCGCTGTGTGCTTCCCCACCGACTGACATTACTTAAATAACTATGGGGCAGGGCCACCCGGTGGCATCACCTGGTGGCACCGCCCCCCTGTCACGTTGGCGGCCCAGCATGCACTGGTATGGTTCAGGAGAGGGGGGGGGGGCGCTCGCTCGTCCCCTCCCTTTCCTGACATGTCAAGTTGCATGCACAGATAAGGGTCTGGTATGGATTTTGGGGGGGGGACTCCACTCCATTTTTTATTTTACATTTTGGCATGGGGTTCCCCTCCAAATCCATACCGGGGGGGATTTTTCCCGTTTTTTTTTCTTTAGCTGATAACTCATTGGTTATCAAAGCAGAGTTCCAGTCGTTTTTCTGTGTTAATCATAAGTCAGCAGCTACAAAAAGTGTAGCTGCTGACTTTTAATAAACACACAATTACCTGTCCCAGGATCCAGCGATGCTGCCCCCCGTACCCATGCTTCTCTCTCTCTCCCCAGTGCTGGCATTACAAGTGTGGGCACCTGGCTGTGACAGCTTGCGATTTCTCAGCCGGGTGTGCACTGCGCATTTACGCTGCACCTTCTCAATGGTCGAGCAATCTTCTGGGACCTGTGACATGTCCCAGAAGATTGCAGGGAGGGAGGGGGCTACAGGTGAACTTCTGCTCGAGTCGCCTAGGCTTGCATGTACATATACATTAATACTGTGCCATTAGTTTATACTGGGTGAGTGGTGGGTTTACATCCACTTTAATTCAGCCTGTACAGTACTCTTAAGTGCTGAACATCCGGCGTTGAAACGTTCAGTTGCAGCTGTAGTACAGTGATGACTGCACAGAAAGCTCTGCTGCCCATGGACGCATATGTGTGTTGTGTAGGCTAAAAAGCCAATCCTCTTTGCTACCCCACACCTGCGTTATGTGGGTGGATAGAGGTTAAGAAGTGATTATTGTGTGTAGTCCTACTTACAAGCGTTGTTCCGTGTGCTGGGGTTAGTAGAACCTTTATGGTATTAAGCAGCCCTGCATTGTGCTGCCGTGTCACATTCTTGCTGTGCCTCTGTGAAACGAGCTGCTTTCTTGTTTCTGTAAGGGTCCATGCACACTAGCATTTTTCATAAAGCGGAGTTCCACCCAAAAGTCAGCCGCACCCTCCTCCCTGCTCGCTCTGCTACTGGCCGCCTGGCCAATAGCAGAGCGCAGCGGAACCTCGCGCATGTGCAGTTAGGTGCCCGGTGTGAAGCTGTAATGCTGCACGTCTGAGTTCCCTTACCCGCAATGGACGCGAGGCACCCGACCCCCAATCCGAAGATCGGCGGCGGGTGCCGACATTGCTGGACTCCAGGACAGGTAAGTGTGCTATTATTAAACATCAGCAGCTATTGTATGTGTAGCTGCTGGCTTTTAATTTTAAAATTAAGTTAAAAAAAAAAACTAGAGAAAAATTCTGGATGAAAAATGCTGAGGTAGCCAATGACCCCCTTAAGGGTGGCTGAATGTTGTGGACCATCTGCTCACACTGCCCTCAATCACATCCATAATGCACCTGGAAACACAGAACAGGCTGATACTTTGTTTTTGTTTGTTTTATTAGGGTATTGAACTTGGATGGGGATTAGTGGTGTTATGGGATGCCCTTAGAATAGGTTGCAAACTTGCACAGGACCACTAAATACAGCTCCGTATATATACATCTCCTCTTGTCCTCCAGCACACTACTTGCTCCAGTTCCGCTTCATCCTCCAGCACATTACTTGCTTCTCTATACTCCAGTTCCTCTCTCATGCACATTTCTTCTTCCAGGCCCAGAAGGAAATTTACTAGGCCTTCTCCATTTTTCCAGCCTGACTAGCACATGTTGAGGCCTGCCATGCTACGCGCAGAGTCTCAGAACCACCCGTTACAGGTAGGGACAGTGGGTCCCCTAGTGTGTATGTACACTAATGTGCTAGCCAGCCTGATGGACTACTAATCCCAGCCCATCCTCTTGCTCCAGGCCCTGTCAGCCGCTCCAGCTGTGTTGGCCTTCTTCACTGCCACAATGACACCACAGTCCCTTACTGACTTCTGCATCCTTCCCAGATTGTCTCTCACCCCAATCCACTCTGGCATGCCTCTACATACAGCCTCCCAGGGTGTGTGCCACTCACCGACCACCGGTGGACTCTTGACTGAGCCTCTCCAGTAGCGCTGTCAGTTGCTCTTTCTGCTCCCTGGTGCTGCTCCAGAATCTCTCTCCTTCTGGCTGCACCCAAGCCTCAAGGTCACCCCCTCCCCAGATTGGAGGCTCCCTTCCCGGGTAAGGCCTTAGCAACCTCAGCCACATCTCAGCTCCAGCTCTTCCACCCGAACTCCTCCCTGATTGGGCTGACCCTTGAGTATTTAAGGAGGCCTGCCCCCTGCTAATCCAGATTAGGGACTGGTCAGGGCTCCCCAGAACACTCCAGACGGCTATACCTCCCTCCCAGCTCTCTGTCCAGAAACCTTCCTCCAGTTTCTAGAAAGAAGTGGAAAGTCCTGGTGACCTCATCTGTGAATTGCTCAATCCTACCTGAGCCACTCCCAGCCCAGAAAAGAAAAACAATCAGGCCTGCACATCAGTCAGGCCTGACTAAATTTTCCTCACCTACCAAAAATCTAATCACACTAGCTTCCACTTACCAGGGGGCGCTACACTGATAATAGCATTTTTGTGCCAGCTTCTAGTAGAATTTTAAAAGCATTTAGAAGCCTTTAAGGAGCATTAGCATTTTTATTAGCGTTTTTTCGGTAAAGCTGTTAATATAATTTTACGCTTAATGTACACGGGATGTTGTTTAACCTCTCCTGAGCGATTTAACTTGACAGGTAGAAACTGACATTTGAAACGTCCGTTTTGCTACGTTTACATGCCGTGTTTAGCCGCGTTTGTGTCTAGAAGCATTTTTTTTTTGTAAGTGAAAAACTCCTTTAAACAAAATGCTGCATAACGAGAGCTGCCACGTGTTTACAAGCTATTACAGGCATTTGGCGTTCCAAATGCCTCTGAACATCCGTCCTGAGCGCATTTTTTTGCTTTCCAAAAAATGCTTCTAAACTCAACTGCCTAGAAATGACTATAAACAACCCTGTGTAAATGTACTGATAAAATAACATAGAGAAGAGTTCAGGGGCAGCTGAAAAAAATGCCCAACTGCTCCTAAACATCCGTTTACCAGCAGCAGTGTACATGAGGCCTTAGTAGCATTTAGAAGCAGTTAGAATTTTTTCTGCTGGAAAAATGCTCCAAGAAACTCTCCAAAAGCAATTTTTTTTCTGCTCCTAGATGCTGAAGCTCAAAAAACAGTAATGGCCTAAAGTAGTGTGCATGGACACATAGGATAATACTATTTAGCTTCTAGGAGCAGAAAAAAATGGTAATAACAGCTTCTAGGAGCTTAAAAAAACACTTGTGTGCATGGAGCCTAAATCTACATTTGAAGTGAATAACAAACTCACTGGATTATGACATAATAAACTACATTACACATAGGGACAGAACATGTCTTCATATTTAATATAAATAAGCAAAAATAACAAAAAAAAGTGTAAAACGTAATCTTCCTAGATCTTTGGTTATATGTCCTTTTTTTACTGACATGCAGGCATCCAATTACAAGAAACCAACGTTGGGAGTGACAACTCAGAGGAAAAAGACTGTCCCAAAGCCAGAACTGACGGAGGAGCAGAAGCAGGAGATTCGAGAGGCTTTTGATCTGTTTGATACCGACGGGACAGGAACGATCGATGTTAAGGAACTGAAGGTGAAAGTTCAAATACAAATCGGTTACACAAATATACATGTTCAATGCAAATATCAAATGAATTGTCAGTAGGAACTCTCTTTTATTTGGGTTGCTTAGCCGTTTTTTGTTTTTTTTTCTCACCTTTTTTCTCACCATTACTCATTTTAGCCCACATTGACACAGAGAGACGGTTTGAAATCGAATTCAGCTGAATTCAATCCGGCATTTCAGTCTGACTTCGGGGGCGATTGGACAGACATTGGTGTGGGTTCATGCACAGAAGTCTATTCAAATCGCCCCCGAAGTCACCAAAAGTGCAAGAATTACTTTTGGGAATTGGTGAGTCGCCGCAAAGTCAACATCACACCGATTCAGCCAGTGCTGGCAATAGGCAGCGATTTGACATGTCAAATCGCCTGTCAAAACGGCATGATGTGAATGTGGGCTTAATTACTGTTAATTTATGTAACAGAATTGTCCATGCTGTACAAAGTCCGCATTATGGACAAGGGTATATATAGAGAAACATTTGAGTAACAGTCGAGAAGCATAGCAAAACATCAATAACAAAAATGAGTTTTGGTGGTAGTGAGAGCCTTACCTAATTTTCAGTGTATATGATATTCCAAGACCAATAGAGGTTCAGTCACCAGGATACTAACTTTCCATTGAAGATCATGTATGTAAACACTAGTTGGAGTACAGCAAGTTAAAAGCGAAATGTGGGCTTTAAAAAAATAAACACACCTAGGTGGACGCAAGAACTGAGAGATCAAAGACTGCTGATCGCTTTGCTCTCGATCTTCAGTGAGCAGAGAGCCGGTGACTGTCAGTCAGTGGCTCTCTGCTCTTCCCCTCCAGCGCAAGACTGCGGAGGGGTCGGGAACGGCTGGCTCAGGCTCTCTGCAGTTTGCTGAGAGGCTGCCAGTCAAGGCTTCTAGGTGGATCCTGACACTAAAGTCGGGATCCCTCCAGGTTCTGAACCTGCTGAGTGACGTTAACCATCAGTGGACTTTAGCCCACTGTTGGCTGAATATGGGTCACAGGCGTACAGAACTAATACTAAATGCACTTCTGTGATCCCCTGGAGAAGTAGGGCCAAAAGAGCTTTGACCCTAACTTTTCCTTTTAATTAAAAAAAAATAGCTGCATTCACTTTTGGGGTTACTTTTAGATTTTACAAGCTGAAGGAGCTGTACTATCTTCCCTTTAATATTCCAAGCGTTAGAGCCCTTTTAGAACAGAAAGTATTCACGTCTTCTTCCATCACATATCCCAAAAATAAAAGGATTATTCTTTATTTTAGGACAGTGGGCGGGGCGGGGCCATGCAGATCATTAGCTCCACCCACTGTCTTCAAATGAGCAATAATCCATTTATTTTTGGGATATGTGAAGGGATGGAATTTGAATACCTTCTGTTTTGAGAAGGTTCTATTGTACTATGCATTGATCTAAGTGAGGGCTCTTTAATTCCTTTAGACAGCGGCCTGCCAAAATGCAAAGAACCTGAGAAAGATGCATCCACCGCTGAACTCCCTGTCAGGAATGAGCACAGCGTTGCCCCCAATAGTCTCTGCTACCACATATTTTTTTTCTGTTATTAAAAGTTGACCTGCATGATCCAGTGTACTTTATCATTTTTGTTCCTAGGTGTCCATTCAATATGTGTTAAAGGGAATGTATGATGTGACAATGGCACTCTCAGCCTCACCCTGCATAGCTCGTGGGACAACAATATAAGTGCTATCAGAGATGGATACACACTATACAACTTTTGTTGTTTGATTTCCTTTAGATTTACCAAAACCATGTAGTGCAAGGGCCTGCCTGATTACATAAAAATTGAAAGTGTTTAGGTGTGATCTCATATTATATCGTTTTGGTAAATCTAAAGGAAAAAATCTATAGAAAATGGTATGGTGTGTATCCAGAGTGATTGTCGTTGGGATGTGTTAAGTCTGCAATTAACCCTTTACACGCAGGAACAGTGGCTGCCACCATGTGTTATAAGGGAAACATGCACCGTTCACAGTATCTTTTATAGCAATTCTGACCTTTTAAGAATAAAAGCGGAGGTCCAGCCCCCACCAAAGAATTAAAGGTCAGCAGCTACAAATACTGTAGCTGCTGACTTTTAATATTGGGACACTTACCTGTTCAGAGATCGCATGATGTCAGCACCCCAGCCGGTTTTTCAGTCGGCTCTCAGGCGCTGTCATTTTCCTGTGGCTGACCGTGTGTTGTACACGGCCGCCATTTTCCCATTTTCTTGTAGCCGGCCACATGTTTCAGTAGCGGCCGCCATTTCGCGGTGGCTGACCGCAGTAGTGCTTATGGCGGCCATTTTGGTGTGGTCCACTGTATGCTGAGGGGCAGCCCTGCTTCTCCTGGTGCGATTACAGGCCGGAAGAGAACTCCTGACACAGGGGGTCGTGAGCAGAGGGACAGGCAGCTACAGCAGCACAGCTCCTGGGGCGGTGGGTGAGTCCTCCTGGGAACCTCTGAGGGCCCCAAGGCAGCGACTGCGGGGCGGTTTTGTGTTATATATATCCGGTGTCGCAAGGGGTGCGGGCTATGTCAGCTGAAGCTGGGGCTTCCCAGCCAGGGGTCTCCGGTGGGGACCAGGCAGCGCTGGGACCGGTGGTCCCGCTGCACACCTTGACGGCCCTCCTGGAGGGATATTTCTCCTGGGTGGAACTGATCCGTGACTGGGGTGCGGCGAGCAAACGGCCACCTCCTCCTCTGTCCTCTGGTGAGGACTCGGAGCCGGAGGAGGGCTCCGCGGTGTCGGGGACCCCCCTGGAGCTGTCAGAGGGTGAACTCCGGGACCCCTCGGATGAAGAGGAGGTGCCCTCGGGGGCCACCGCAGCTCGTGAATGGGCTCTGGTGGGCTCTTTGGTTTCAGCGGTTCATGAGACGCTGAAGCTGGGCCCGGCTGCGACCCGGGGGCGCCGTGCAGTTTTGGGTCGCATGAGCCGGCCCAGGCGCCTAAGGCATTCCCCTATTTGTCGTACTTTGATCAGTTTGTTTACAAAGAATGGCGGCGTCCTCAGGGGTCGTTCACCATGCCAAAACATTTTTCTGTGCGTTATCCCTTCGAGGATACCCGGCTGCAGAAGTGGAAGTCCCCGACGGGCAACCACTAATCCCGATGGAGGGCTATCCATCCTTCAAGGACCTGGCCGACAGGAGGACTGAGGCGGTGTCCAAGGCCATGTTCCTGGTCGCAGGGTCGGCTATGCGGCCGACGCTGGCGTCTGCGCTGGTGGCACAGGAGCTAACGGAATGGGCGACTATTGTGCACCAGGCTTTGGTGACTCTCCAGGCCCCTGTGCAGATGGCAGACCAGTTGATTCAGGGACTGAAGTATCTCTGTGATGCGGCCCTTGACATGGCCCCCATGCTGTCTAAACTAAAGGTCTTAACACTCCAGGGGGTGGTGCGGGCCCTGCTGTCTCAGCGGAGGTCCTCTCTCAGGTTTTGCATGCGGGTGTTGGGGCTGATGGTCTCTTCCTTCGAGGGGGTGCCTTATGCCCAGAGTCACACCCGGCTCCTGCAGCGGGCAATCCTGCTGCGGTATGACAAGTCTCCGATTTCCCTGGATCGGGCAGTTTGGATCTCCGGACTCGAAGCTCCTTCACCTGGTGGCCACGGGCTCCGACCTTGGAGCAGGGGAAGTCGTTTCTTCCCCTGGACTGGACAGTGGTCACGACAGATGCCAGCCTACACGGCTGGGGAGGGGTCCTGGGGCGGTTATTGACCCAGGGCCGTTGGTCTCAGGAAGAGTCCCGTCTCCCGATCAATGTGCTGGAACTGCGGGTGATCAGGCTTTGCATTTGCTGCACGGGCGTCCTGTTCGAGTCCAGTCAGACAACGCCACGGCGGTGGCTTATGTGAACCATCAGGGCGGAACGAGAAGCGCAGCAGCAGCGGCAGTAGTGGCCCACATTCTGTGGTGGGCAGAGCTTCACGTGCTGGCAATCTCCACCGTTCACATCCCGGGCGTAGAGAACTGGCAGGCGGACTATCTCAGTCGCCAGAAGATGGATCAAGGAGAGTGGTCCCTGCATCTGGAGGTGTTCGGCCAGATTTGTCAAAGGTGGGGCACGCCAGACGTGGATCTCCTGGCGTCCCGGCTCAACCAGAAGGTGCAGGCCTTCGTGAGCAGAACAAGGGATCCACTGGCAGACGCGGCAAATGCCCTCGTGGCTCCGTGGTCTCGGTACCGGGTGCTCTATGCCTTCCCTCCACTCCCGTTACTCCCTGAGTCCGTCATTCTCAAGGCACGTAAGGCCACTTCGCGGAAGATCTAACACCGCACTTGGAAGGCCTACATTGCTTGGTGTGAGGCGGGGGGGGGGTTGGAACCCCCATTCTTTCTCGGTGGCTCGGTGCTGGCCTTCTTTCGGCAGGGCCTAGATCACAAGCTGGCATTCAGTACGCTTAAGGTGCAGATTTCCGGCCTGGCAATTCTTTTTCAGTGTCCCTTGGCGACGCATTCCCTGATCCATACCTTTGCCCAGGGGGTTCGTCATGTCTCCCCGCAGGTTCGGTCGCCTTTGGCGCTGTGGGACCTTTAATCTGGTCCTTTCTGTGCTACAGAAGCCGCCTTTCGCAAATATCAGGGAAATTTCCCTGCAACTGCTCTCGCAGAAAGTGGCTTTTCTGGTGGCAATAACATCCACTAGGCGGGTGCCTGAGCTGGCGGCTCTGTCCTGTAGGTCCCCGTACTTGGTCCTGCACAGGGACAAGGCGGTCTTGCGCCCCTCTCCCTCCTTCTTACTGAAGGTGGTCTCTTCGTTTCACATCAATGAGGACATTGTCCTTCCTTCGCTGTGCCCGCACTCGTCTCATCCTAAGGAGGTTGCCTTACACTCCCTGGATGTGGTTAGGGCCTTGCGGGTGTATCTGGCAGCCACGGCATTGTTTTGGAGGTCCGATGCGCTTTTTGTCGTGGTGGATGGGCCGCGCAGGGGGGTGGCCGCCTCGCCGGCCTCCTTTTCCCATTGGATACGTCAGACAGTGACCCGTGCTTATGCTGTTCAGGGCCAGGAGCCCCCCTTTCAGGAGGCTGCGCTGCTTCTCCTGGGTTCTGATGCATCCTTCCAATGACATCCCGCTAGGACCGCCCACCTCCACCGTTAGTAAATGGGGTGACATGCAGGACTCCCCGGTGCCTGATGGGATATGTACATCACATGATGATGGTTTCCTTAACTTTTGGTTGGCCTCTTGTCCAAACTAAGAAGAGGAAGGAGAAATGGATTATATTTTATGTACCATAAAGATTATGACTTTTCTCCATACCTCCTGCACCTAAATTCTATTGCTGCATTCATCTATAAATACACAGAGATGATCAGTGTAACATAAAATGTATTCTATTTCGTAGAATGATACATGATACTATACATACAGCCCTGACTATCAGCATACCTTTAAGATGCACTAAACTCCATTGCACAGCTGAAAGTTGTAAACTTGTAAACAAAAGAACAATACATCATAGTGGGGCATGTATATGTGATAAATTTATTGGCAGTGATAAATTATTATACAGTAGTTTGCATGCACTGTATTGAAGCTGTGGATGAATTTCACTGATGTAAATGAGGTTTTAAAATGTGAGCATTTGCATGAATGATTGTTAGCACAGGAGGTCAGTTTTTCCCTTGAATGCTAACATAGAACCATTGCAGGTTGCAATGCGAGCCCTTGGATTTGAGCCCAAGAAGGAGGAAATAAAGAAGATGATTTCAGATATTGATAAGGAGGGGACCGGCAAAATCAGCTTCAGTGATTTCCTGTCTTCGATGACCCAGAAGATGGTGAGTTCTGCATACTGACTTCAAGGGAGAGAGAAAACATTTCCAGAACACAAAGGGGATATTTACTACAGCTGGTACACACAGAATCTGGTGCAGCTCTGCATAATAATCAGCCTCTAGGTTTTAGCCTTCGTTCACACTGAGGGCGGGTTTGAAACCGTGCAAGGTTTCAAACCCACATTTCAGTGCGAGTTCGGGGGCGTTTTGACAGATGTCTATGTGGGTTCATTCACAGATGTCTGTTGAAATCACCCCCAAAGTCGCCAAAAGTAGTGCAGGAACTACTTTTGGGAATTGATGCAGCACCACAAAATTGGCGGCACAATGATTCGGATGGTGCCGTTGCCGGCAATAGGCTCCGATTTGGCATACAATTGGACCTGTAAAATTGCATGCCAAATCGGCCCGATGCGAACGGGTGCTAATTGTCAAATCTTAATTGAACAAACTGAAATTAGAAGCTGATTGGTTACTATGCACAGCTGCACCAGATTCTGAGTGCACCTGTTTTAGTAAGGCTGGGTTCACTTATATTTGAATTGGATGCATTTTTAACCCGTGCAATTCTAGAAAGGGTGAAGTGTTGAGGTAACAAACACTTTAATGTCCCCAAAAGGGTCTCCTGTATCCTCAGCGCACAGTTGCTTTCCAGCTTTCGTTTGTCCAGGGATCAGGTGTAATGGACACCATTTTAGTGAACATTTTTAAAGTGTGTTATATCTATTCTAGTATTAGTTTGATGTGAAATGGTTGGGTCTAGGGTTAGGGACTGAATTAAGCTCTGTGGTGGGTTTTGGGGAAAGCTCAGGATTTAGGTTGAGTTTAGGAACCAGGTTAAAAGAACCATATCATGAGAGAAACCTGGAGACTTGATTCTAAAACTGAACCAAAGAAAATTCCCTGCTCAACTTACCAACCAGCCTGCAACCAACCCAATTATCCTGTCTAACAGTATGCGTTAAAAACAGGGGTTTTGTTTGCACACTTGCAAATACATGCGTAAGCTGCAAAGCCACTTATCGGAACCCCAGTATTATTTGCAGTTCTAAATCTATGGGGTGCTGTGAAGTGGCTCTGCAGCTTACGCGTGTATTTGCAAGTGTGCAAACTAAACCCCTGTTTTTAACGCATACTGTTAGACAGGATAATTGGGTTGGTTGCAGGCTGGTCAGTAAGTGGAGCTGGGAACTTTTCTTTGGTTTTGTTTGACATGCGCTGCCTTCCATGTGCTTCTTGCTTATATAGCTGGTCCTCAAAGCATCCAGAGAACTATCATTTTCAGAACTTCAGCAATGGCATCTCTCATATTTCTCTCTTAACAGGTTATGCTTAAAGTGG
This sequence comes from Glandirana rugosa, assembly GCA_018402905.1. Lineage (NCBI taxonomy): Eukaryota > Metazoa > Chordata > Amphibia > Anura > Ranidae > Glandirana > Glandirana rugosa. Next base: position 645,425 of record BLSH010479686.1, on the reverse strand, counting down.
TTTTAAACCCTTACATATACCCAGTGAAGTGACTACCCTCAGGTGATGCACAGAGATGAAGCAAATCCTCCTACATAAGATGTACCTGTTTATCTGCAGTCTTCTGGTCTCTACAGCCATTCAAATTGCAAAATGTATAAAGCTTTTCTGAGTTTTCAGAAAACAGGGCAGAGAGCTGAAAGGACACTCTGCGGAGCTCAGTGAGGAGAGCTCTGAGAGATGATTGGAGGGAAGGGACATACCCCCCTCCACACAGCACACAGGAACAGAGCTGAAGCTGTCAATCACAGGCTGTGTGCTGGAGGTCCCTCCCCTTTCACCTTTTTTTGTTGGTGTCAGGAAAACATGTCAAGAGTGATTCATACTGATAGTAGAGGAACAAAGCAGCAGATAGAAATTACACTTAGTGATCCTAATTGAGACAAGGACACACCATAGAGCAGTCTTTCTCAACCTTTTCAACACCAAGAAACCCTTGAAATAATTCTGCTGTCTCAGGGAACCCCTGCTAAAAATGAAAAATCTACAACTCATGATACATTAGTGTGATGGTCAATGGGACGAATGCTCCTTACACTTGTGGTCAGTGGGAAGAATTACCCCCTTACAGATAGCTAAAAAGATCAATGTTATCATTGGGAATTTATCTGAGAGGTAGAAATTGATCATTGCTCAAGGAACCCTAGGATTCCACGAAACCCTGGTTGAGAAACCCTGCCATAGAGAGATATATTCTTTGTTCATATCTCATGTCTGAGGTTTACAACCACTTTGAACTAAAGGCATTTTTTTTCATTTTGGATAGAGTAAGGGAAGGTTATAATCTGTTTTTTTTTTTTTTTTGCTTTATGTGCCTCACTGGGTAGATTTCCCTTCACTTTCTGTGTTCTAGCCAAAACAGGAAGTGGGAGGGAATCCCTGGTACGAGTGTCCCTGTTTGAAGATTTCTCTTATATTACTATTCTCAGGACCACCCTAAAATTTGGACTTTCTTTCACTTTACCTTTCCACAATAATAGTGGACATAACAAATAGAGAGGGCAAATCTACCTTATGGGTACACAGACCGCAATGAAAACTTGACCGTTGTTTTAATCTCTCCCCACTCTATTTAAAATGAAAAAAATTATCTTTAGTCGTAATTTAAGCAATACTGTTGTAAAAAAACATAATAATAATATATGCTTCCTCCTGCAATGAAGACATGAAATTCTGACGTCTTCTGATGCTCTGCAGCAATGAAGTGAAACTGCTGACTTAAGATCCTGCAGACACTTCTGGGAGTGTAAGATCCTGGCCCACTGACACGTGCTATGATTTCTTGCACCGGCTTCTACACTATATTACCAAAGGTATTTAAACTCCTGCCTTTACACACACATGAACTTTAATGGCATCCCAGTCTTAGTCTGTAGGGTTCAATACTGACTTGGCCCACCCTTTGCAGCTATAACCGCTTCAACTCTTCTGGGAAGGCTGTCCACAAGGTTTAGGAGTGTGTCTATGGGAATGTTTGACCATTCTTCCAGAAGCGCATTTGTGAGGTCAGGCACTGATTTTGGACAAGAAGACCTGTCTCGCAGTGTCCACTCTAATTCATCCCAAAGAAGAGGGTTCAGGTCATGTGCAGGCCAGTCAAGTTCCTCCACCCCAAACTTGCTCATCCGTGTCTTTATGGACCTTGCTTTGTGCACTGGTCCAAATCATTTGGTGGAGGGGGATTTATGGCATGGGGTTGTTTTTCAGGGGTTGGGCTTGGCCCCTTAGTTCTAGTGAAGGGAACTCTTAAAGTGTCGTCATACCAAGACATTTTGGACAATTTCATGCTCCCAACTTTGTGGGAACAGTTTGGGGATGGCCTCTTCCTGTTCCAACATGACTGCGCATCAGTGCACAAAACAAGATCCATGAAGACATGGATGAGTGAGTTTGGGGTGGAGGAACTTAACTGGCCTAGAGTTCTGACCTCAACCAGATAGAACACCTTTGGGATGAATTAGAGCGGAGACTGCGAGCCAGGCCTTCTCGTCCAACATGAGTGCCTGACCTCACACATGTGCTTCTGGAAGAATGGTCAAACATTATCATACACACACTCCTAAACCTTGTGGACAGCCTTCCCAGTAGAGTTGAAGCTGTTATAGATGCAAAGAATGGGCCAACTCAATATTGAACCCTACGGACTGGGATACCATTAAAGTTCATGTGCGTGTAAAGGCAGGTGTCCCAATACTTTTGGTAATATAGTGTATGTCATTACAGGACACAGTAGTGATGTACAGGCTGGCAGATTAAACCACTGAGGTCATTAGGAGGCCAAGAATCCTACATTCCCAGAAAAGTTGGATTCTGGAAGATCTTCAGCTAACAGTTACTCTTTACTGCTGCAGAGACTGATGGGTACAGGCAGCAGGAGAGGGGAGTATTTCTATGTGTTCATTGCAGGGATGCAGTTTTGAATATTTATTTTAGTGGCAGAGGTCGGTGGGCATCATCATGTCACCGATGCTCTCTTAAACAAAGTTATCTCAACAAGTATTGCTTCAGCTAGTAAAATTTCTGTATGCTACAATATGTTAATGGTAGCCATAGTAATTGAGGAATGAAAAAAAAATATGGCAGGCAATCTAAAATTCAAAAATTGCTTTCTTATCAGTCATTGTTTCAACGGTAAGAACAGGAGCAATTAAAACCCAACTCTGGGCTTAGTCCAAACTTAGCCAATCACTTCCATACCTTTTGCTCCTGTTCTTTCAGTTGAAACAATAACTGATAAGAAAACATTTTTTTGAATTTTAGATTGTCTGTCTTTTTTTTTTTTTTTCTTGTAACATACAGAAAGTATACTAGCTGAACTATTACATGTTGAGATAACTTTGTGTCAAAATCATTAATTACCATTAATTTAAAAATACCCTTTTTTTCCAGGCTGAAAAGGATTCAAAAGAGGAGATCATGAAAGCTTTTCGGTTGTTTGATGACGATGAAACTGGAAAGATCTCTTTTAAAAATCTTAAAAGAGTTGCAAAGGAGCTTGGGGAAAATCTGACCGATGAAGAGCTGCAGGTTTGTTGTTGATTGATTATTATTTGGAACTTTATTTTTTCTTTTAATAGCTTGATTCTATCTCTGTTTTTTTGCTTTTGACTTGGTGAACATTTTGATAAGAGTGGTAGTGACTGAGTTCAGCGGGGGGGCAGCAGTTTTCAGAATTTGTAGATTGGTGGCTGCATGAACACTGAAGGCAAACATCTTATTATTTTGGTGTGTTAAGCGGTCATTAGCCAAGTTATAAGAAGAAAGATAGAGCGTAATGCATTATATTAGTAACAATGAAGTATGGATTACATTCTGTTTTTTAAAGCTGAAGTCCAAACAGCTAAATACACATTGGAAATATATGCAATCAGTCCTACTTACCAGTCCTGGGACACATACCTAGCTTGCTCATTGGTCAATGAAGGATTAACAGCAAAGTAATGGGGTCACCCCTCCAATCACCCTGGTCTTCTCCTCTGAGCATGTTCACTCTAACTACTGTGACATTATGAAAGGCGAGGTGATCGATGGACATTCTGTTTCACCTCGCATGCGTTCATTTGCAGGAAACCGGGTGCAGGAAATCAGGTGGAATCCGGTCCAGGTTTTACCAGCCACCTTGGCAAGGTTGGTTCCGGACCAGATTTTGTGTCCACCAACAGGTGGTAAAAATAAACAGGAGTAGAGCAAAGGTTTGCTCTGGCCTGGGACTCAGGATCCATAAAACCGGAGAGAGCTGCTGAACTGAAGGGTGCTTTATTGCTGAAACAAAAAGTTTGCATTGTCATTGTTTTGTGGGAGACTGGGAGAAGCCCTTCACCACTCAGTTAGGAAAACTGGAAATGTTTAGTAAGAGCCTGAATGGCAAGGATTTATTTTTTGTTTTCTTTGATTTTCATGCAACCTTTTAAAATAAAACTGGCTACATGTCCGCTTTTAAGAAAACCTGCCATTTGGACTGCCTTTTTCCCAGGGAAGGTGATCCTCATGTACTGTATGTATGTACTGCAGCAAAGTGTCAGTGTCTCCTTTTGCTGGCCCTCTCTCACGCAGCCTTTGTCCTGCTGTGCGTGGGGTTTACAGAATGCTGATTTCAAAGCTGTTTCAGGTACTTTTAAGTGAAGCTATGCCCAGACTGTGCTCATTAAAGTATTCAGATATTCAAAACAAACAGTAACATCACTTTGAAACAAACCCTCATTTACCTCTCTAGCTGTAGGGATTGTGGAGAACTTCACTTCAAAGTTCACAACAGAGACACTGAAATCATAGTTCCTTTCCCTTATTTTCTATTACCGAAGAAATTTTGCTGGCTGCCAGCCCTCTGATGTAAATGAAAAACACCAGCTGCCAAACTGTTAAAAAAAGTCTGAAAACAAGCTTCAGAGTCTCTATTGTGATCTTAGAGGATGAATGACTTCACGGTACATGCAGCTAGAGGGGTCAGTGATAGCTTATCTTAAAGCCTTTTTAGTGCTTGTTAAGAATTGTATATTGAATACAGAACATGTAAAAATGTCTATAGTCTGGGTACAGGTGCACTTTTAAGCTATTTGAATTTATAGAAAAATTTACTCAATATTTTAATTGGCATTTTTTCAAAGTTCATTTGGCTGTGCTTCTCCTGTGGATCACAGGAGTGCAGTTTGTTCTACACTCCTGTGAGCCATTTTCAGCAGACAGCGGGCTGAAGCTGACGTCACAGAGCTGGTCCATGTTTGGGAAGGATCGTGAATATATAGTTAGGATCTGCCCAGAGCCCTGGACCGGCATCCAGCTCAGCCTCTCAGCCTGCTCCCACCTCCTCCACAGTCCAGCGCTCCAGTGAGCAAGGGGGCAGAACAGGGAGCTGGTGACTAACAATCACTAGCTCTCTGCTCAGGGAGCACTGAGAACCGAGCGATCAGCGATGTTTGTTAACTTGGTTCTCAGCCTTAGAGCTGATGCTGCTGCATCCATCTAGGTACTGTAAGTATGATTCTCTAAAAAAAAAAAACAATACTTCTCTTTTAAGCATACCTGTTGTTTAGTATCAAACTGTGGAGAAATCATAAATAGCAGTACATGTGGTGTTCTGCACAGGAAGGGTTTCTCACTGGCACAGAGAATCCCAGCAAAAGAGACGAGTGTACAAACAATTTACTTGCGGGTTAGCTGGGGTTACAGGATAATGTTACAAAGGCCTTCCATTTGGGCATCGCTCTGTGCTGAAAATCACAAACAAGGTGATGTTTAAATCAGAAGTTTGGGTAGGAATTTTACTGCATTGGCCCAGCTTGTTTTCTCTCAAAAAGTGTAAAAGCCTGTGATCACTGTGATGTAGGTGATCGAAATCTCCTTTCACTGTTTTGTGACTGTTGAAACTGTCCAACAGTATTCTCAGCACTATGTTGCCAGCTGTATCAATTTAATCTGTCGTCTTTTTTTTTTCTGTAGGAGATGATTGACGAAGCTGACCGAGATGGAGATGGGGAAGTGAATGAACAGGAGTTCCTCAGAATAATGAAGAAGACCAGTCTGTACTGAGTTGTCCTACAAAACACGATTCCACCACCCTTCTGCCTCAGTGATAAGCATGTCTTCAATATAGGGGAACTGAGATTTGAAGCACAACTGCGTCCTTCTACCAACCAACTTTGACAGTCCATCTTATAGCACAGCTGGCTTCTTAGCACCACATAATGTGCCAATCAAAACTGCCATGTCTCGGTGTATTTTGTTAAAAAAGAAAAAAAAAAAAAAAAAATGGAAAACGATATCACATGTATATATGGTATTGGTGATTGTGGCCAGTTAACTAAAGCGTAATCATCTTTGCCTAAAAGTGCTTTCCTCAAACTGTTCAGCCAAGTAGAGAACACAGTGTTCAGAGAGTAGAAGTAACACTGGCAGCCAATTATAGAGCAGCATTTATTAAAGTGATTCTAAAGGTTGTATTTTTTTAATATATACAAACATGTCATACTTGCCTGCTTTGTGCAATGGTTTTGCACAGAGCAGCCACAATCCTCTTCTGTTTGGTTCCTGCCGGCGGCCCTGGCTTCTCCCCCCCTGCCAAGTGCACCCTATAACAAGCCTCTTGCTATTGGGGCACTCAAGCAGGCTTGCTCCTGATCCACGCTCTTGTGAATGAACATTGTCCTTTCACACACAAAGCATGGCTTGACCCCGCCCCCTGCTCTCTCATTGTTTTACTGGCTGTTTTTTTACAGTAGCGGGAGCGAGTGGCTCCTGCTGCTGTGTGAGCCAATGAGGAGAGAAAGACCCAAGAGAGCTGCTGCTCTCATTCACATTACTGGATCGAAATGGGGCTCAGGTAAGTATAAAGGGTGGCTTGGGGGGGGGGGGGCTCACCCAGAAGGTTTTTCTCTGCCTTTGGAACCACTTTAAACTGGCCATACACTGGGGGAATTTAATGTGAGATTTTTGTGTTAAGAAAATTTGGTCATATTTTCTAATTGCTAGTAGGGCCAAATTGACGTTCATTTTTGACCGCAGTTATGAGAAAATTTGAAGGAGCATGTTTGATTATTAAACTCAAATTACATTTTGAAGAATTTTCGAACAACATTTGTCAAGTCATGAAAATGTACAGAGAATTTTTGTTCAAAAGTTTGAAAATCTTCTAGTGTATGGCCAGGTTTAGTCAACCCACACTGCTGTAAACTGAATTCTCATACATACCCTGTATATCCATTAAGATTTGTATTTGATAGATGTGTTGCAGAAATTTAAAGTGCCTGCAGCAGCTCTTCATTGCCTAGTCTACACCCGAATGTCTTTTCTGAATAGACAACGCTTTCACACTTCCTGGTAATGTCAGAGCTTTCTTGCTCCCTGCAGGCCCCACACATTTTTATTGGCCCATTACTAAGATGGGCTGCCTCACTGGCCAATGGAAAGATGTAGTAAAGCCCAGAGCTTTACTGACTCAGAATGGCTCCACAAGTAGGTGTATATTAGGTAAGTAGCAGGTTCATTTAATAGCCCTCATCTGTTTCTGATGGTCCCTGCACTCCCTCAAGATTTTGTTCACCTGCTGGAACCCTATTGAATACTTATGGCAGAATTGTGAGTCTCTTTGCTTCCTTCTACAATGCTGTGACAAGTACCTGAGCGGCTAATTATCAAGTTTCATTGTTGTCAGATAAGGGCGTTTCTTTAGATAAAACTTCAAGCAGGCTCATCTGGATTTTTCACAGGGCTTTGTGGGTGTGGGTGACTTCATCAAGCGGATTCTCCTGCTCAGCAGGGGAATAGGCGGATGACAAGTCCGTGTCCGCTCCACTATGTAGAGCAGACACAGCATGCTGTTCTCTATAGGACGGTCGGATGGTAATGGACCACCTGTCCATTTCCACCCGACTGTCATCCGATCTGATCTGCCGGACAGATTGGGTGTCATTTTCCACCCGACTGTCATACGATCTGATCTGACGGACAGATGGGGAACTGATTACCATCCATCTGTTTTTAGCGGATCGGATGCCGGCTGGTATCAACTGACACATGTCTGCTGACATCCGCCGCTATGGATGGTCTGATCGGGTCCGCCTGAAAAACTGAACATCTAAAAACTTAGGTGGGCTTAAGGGCCCATTCATGCCAGAACGCGGTACAGGAAACCCATGTTCCGTGCACATTTTCCACACTCAGTCTGAACGCACTAGGTGTGCAATTTGCTGCAGGTGTCAGTAGATTCCTAACAACACTCCAAATGCAGATCACAAATGCAGTGTGTTTGCCTGCACCAGATCGCATGGTACTGCAGTACCAAGTAATTTGGTTGCAGTGCGTTTTTAAAAGTAGTGCATGCACTACTTTTGCACGTGCCTTGTACCCAAAGGACATGGCGCAAGACCGTACTTACCCGGGAATTCGGGTGGATTCAAAAATCTACAAGTCAAAAAGTCCGCCTGGGCTAGTCTGGTAGGTATCGCCGCCTACAGTCGTCTGTACACAGTCAACTATGGTCGGCCGTAGGCTAGGCGATTTTTGTCTACCTACCATTAGTCAAGGGGTAGACAGGCAGTCTAGTCTAGCATACTGTCAGCCCACCTTTTACTGTGGGTTAGACAGGCCGTCTAGTCTAGCCTACTGTCAGCCCACCTTTACCTGTCCACCAGGTAATGGTAGGCTGGCAGGATATCTCT
>BLSH010479686.1:487497-497776 GCA_018402905.1 Glandirana rugosa | reverse complement strand
TAGCGGCCCAACTTAGAATCTCCCAACCTACTAACCTGATAACTCCAGCCATACAAGCCTCCACCACAATTTGGGCAGAATTCTTGAATTCACCCTACCGAAATGAACACGCACATAAGATTGAAGTTCCAATAACAATACTGAATCACGCTATCCCACACCTAAATTTATCCTCCTGGCAAAAAGTAGGTATTACTCTACTAAAAGATATATTAGACGGCTCGAAAATGATGCCATACGAAATCTTAAGAGGAAAACTCCAACCCACACCGCTCTCTGTATTTGACTATATAAGGATTAGCTCGTATCTAATGCAGCATAAGCACCCAACATCAATACTCATTCCCAACCCCATTTTTAAATATGTACACTCCAGAGAACCCACAACAAAAGGAATCTCTCTATTCTATACCCTCTTGCAAAATCAAGCACTACCCCCCAAATCCTCCTCCATGGAGAAATGGGAGAGAATACTTGACCAATCCTACACGACAGATTCTTGGAATAGAGCCTTCTCCAACACGTACTCTTCCACAAAGTGCGTAAACCATTGGGAACTTTATCAGAAGACTTTACACTTCTGGTACTACACTCCATCCAGGCTCTCCAGGATCTACCCCAATGTCCCGGGTGGGTGCTGGAGAGGATGCGGGGAACCAGGCGACTTATACCATATAATGTGGTCATGCAAATCTCTAAAATCATTTTGGAACAAAATATTTGGCCTCATCTCGGAACTCTGTAACTCCCAAATTACCCCACAACCAGAGTTGGCGATTATGCACCTAAATAGTCAATCTATACACAAAAAGGCGCGTACAGTAGTGATCCATCTTCTTCTGGCAGCTAAACTTAACATAACAAAATTGTGGAAATCCACTACAGTACCATCTTATATGGAAACACTGAACACTCTCAACCACCAATGTGAAATGGAAAGAACATTGGCTTCCTCACTCTCCACAATGTCCACCTTTCAAACCAGGTGGGACATTTGGCTTAATAACCCCCATTGCTCAGTACAGACTAGTAGTTCTCCCACACTTTAACTCCTACTTCCCCTCCCCCCCTCCCCACCCTCCCCCTTTCCTTTCCCCAGTAGTACAGGAGACAACTACTGCAGTCAGACCCCATTCAAAACCTTGCTCTGATAAATAGTTATACCCACTCCTCTTAATTAGCCCCAAGACCTTCCCTCATGACACAGTTTGCTCCCAACCGGGGTGTCATGAGAGAGGCTCAGAAGACCTCGGCCTTACCACACCTTCTTCAACCTCTTAGAGGATTATAACATCACACACATGAAGGCTCACAGATAGTTCCCTGGGTCTGACCACAATGCCAACAGGCGACTTCTAATTTCTAGAAGGGCATATGGAAACAAAGTATGGAGGTTATAATAGCAACTCCATAGGCAGCCCCAATCGACTACCAACCCTCTTACAGGGGGACACATATCCGCTATTCGTAATCTGGGCTAACCAACTAACGAAGTTTACCCTCCAGGACCTCTCAGGTTGATATGTTTTTGTTCTCTGTTGTTGTTATACAAGGGTCGCATATGTACCTCAGCAGTATTTTTATTGTTACTGTACACTGTATTTCTGTATAAAACTTAATAAAGAAATATTGAAATTAAGAAGAGTTCTAAGCAAACTCTGAGCTAATCACACAATTAAAATGTACCTCTGGACAAAACTTTATATGTTGGTTTTGGATAGCATGGAAAGGGTTGGAGTCTCTAGCAAATTTTTATTGGCCAGAAGATATGAAAGTAAGGCACTAGATTCTCTGTAAATTGAAAAAAAGAGGAAAAAATCTGTTGAATTGAATATAATGGCCCTGGTTAGGTTGCTCTTCAAGGTGCCTTGATCATGATCCAGTAATTAACAAGAGACAAGAGCAGCACATAGTCCTCCGAAAGGTTTTACTCCCTTCATGACCAGGCCATTTTGTGCTATTCAGCATTGTTCTATTTTAACTGGCAATTGTGTTGTCATGCGGCACTATACACAAATTCAATTTATATCATTTTTTTTAATTTTTTGAGCGAAATAGACAGTCCAAGGTAAGGTCTTTTAGGTGGATATGGGGTCTCCAAAAATAAAAAGTGATAGAATTAGATGGTTGCTACCCCTTTAAAGGTGCTTGAAGCTGAAGTGATAAGATTAAAGTGTAAAGGTGTTGGCGCAACTCCTGCTGTTCGTATAAGGTAGTGTGTCCTATCAATTCACATGGGTAATGTCACGTACCTGGTGGAAGAGTCTGGCTTATGCAGCGGGCAACCTCCCTTATGACCCTGACTTGGGAACCCCTGGTAGAGTAGACAGCTGGCTCGGGAGTGCAGGATGGCACGAGGGTCGGACTGGGTCACTGGTGTAGATAGGATGTCCGTTGATGCGCTTGTGCACTGGTAGCGTGGTCGTACAGGCTGGGTCATGAACCGGGCTGACGGTGCTGTACAGGAGGAGCAGGCAGATGGGTAGTCGGTCCAGGCAGGGTCGTCAACAGGCAGGCAGCAGAGGTACCAGAGGATCAGGCAGGAGAGTGGTCGTAGGCAAGCCGGGGGTCGGTGCAGGTGGAAGTCAGCAAGGTCAGGCAGGCTGGGTCACAGGAACAGGTAATCAGGTACAGGTAGCTCAGAAAACACACACCAAACGCTGTAGATCAGACAGCACCTGCTACAGGGTGCACACTGTTTAAATAGAGCGGACCGGCGCCGCCTCCTCTGGGAGCGCAAGGAAAGCACAACAAAGTGCAAACAAGTCCTCAGCACAGCCTTCTTCTAACATTGCCCCCCCCCAGGGGGCAGCCTCCGGATGCCCAGCTGGGCCTTCAGATCCGGATGAGTCCTCCAAAAAGACCGGATAAGTTCTTTGGCATGGATGTGTTCCTCGGGTTCCCAAGAATTTTCTTCAGGTCCGTACCCCTTCCATTTAATCAAGAACTGTGTCACACCCCTTCTAACTCTGCAGTCGAGGATTGCCTCGATCTCATATTCCTCTTCGCCATCCACAGTAACTGGCTCAGGTGGGGTTGATCTCCTCCCCGGAAAGTGGTCCTTAGTTACGGGTTTTAGCAGGGATAAATGGAACACAGAGTGTGTTCGGAGAGAGGGGGGAAGACTCTTCTTGACCGTGAAGGGGCCAATAAACTTTGGTCCCAGCTTCTTTGAAGGGCAGGCTAAATTCAAGTTCTTGGTGGCTAACCAAGCCTGGTCGCCTAGTTGCAAGTCCAGTTCCCCTCGCCTCCCTTTGTTGAAGGCTCGCTTGCTTGATTTCTGGGACTGGAATAGTGTCTCCAACAGGAGCTTGTTGTTTTCCACTAGGAAGGCGGCCATGTCTTGAACAGCAGGCACAGTACTTTCTGGAACCAGGTCAGGCAAGAACAGAATTATTTTAAGCAAACTCGGCTACTGGCAGTAGGGATTCCATGGAGGCGGACGGGGTTCCCTTCATGGGGATGAAATGTGCCATCTTGGTGAGACGGTCTACTACCACAAAGATGGTGGAGAACCTTGCAGATGGGGGCAATTCTACAATGAAGTCCATCAATACATGTGACCATGGCCTTTCCGGAACCGGCAGCGGATTTAGCAACCCCCAGGCCTTGGCCCTGTCACCCTTGTTGCAGGCACAGGTGGGGCAGGCCTTGACGTATTCCTTACAGTCCTCATCTGCCAGGGGCCACCAGAAGGAATGTGCTAACAGTTCCGCCGTCTTACGGCTCCCTAAATATTCTGCTAATTTGTTGTCATGACATAGTTCCAGGACTGCCAGACGCTGGCCCTCGGAGGTGAAAACTCTAGCACCGAGCCACCACAACCCGTCATGCTGGGTCAACCTGGGGTCCTTAGGACTGGAGGACCTGGCAAGGGAACGTCTAATTTGGGAAAGAAGATCCTCCTGAGTTAACAAGAAACTCAGAGATGGGAGGATAGTGTCTGGTGGAGGGGCCAACCCCGGTCTTGTGAAACATTCTGGAGAGAGCATCCGGTTTCACATTTTTCGACCCGGGCCTGTACGTGATATGGAGCTGAAATCTTGAAAAGAAGAGAGCCCAGCGGGCCTAATGGGGTTTCAGTCTCTTAACAGTGCGTAGATATTCCAAATTCTTGTGATCAGTATACACATGAACCGGGTGCATGGCTCCCTCTAGCAGATACCGCCATTCCTGCAGGGCGGCTTTGATAGCCAGCAATTCTCTGTCTCCCACATCATAGTTCCACTCAGAAGGAGTCAGCTTCTGAGAGAAGAAGGCGATTGGATGAAGAGCGGCTTTAGACCCCTGCCTCTGGGGGAGTACCTAGCCCACTGCTGTTTCAGAAGCATCCACTTCCAGGATATAAGGTAGAGTAGGATCCGGATGGCCTAGGATGGGCGCAGGCTTGAAAAGGCGCTTAAGTTGTTGGAAGGCCTCCTGCGCTTTGGGGGTCCACAGAAAGCGTGTGTTTTGCTTAGTAAGCTGGATGATGGGGGCGACGACAGCAGAGAACCCCTTGATAAACTTTCTGTAAAAGTTGGTGAACCCGATGAAGCATTGTACCGCCTTTCTATCGGTAGGCGCTGGCCATTCCACAATGGCGGAGACTTTCTGGGGGTCCATGGTGATACCAGACACAGAAAGAATGAACCCCAAAAAGGAAATGCTAGAGCACTCGAATGTGCAATTCTCGGCCTTAGCGTACAGTCCATGCTGGCGCAAGCGGCTCAGTATGCTTTTCACATGGTGGCGGTGCTCTTCCAGGGACGAGGAGAATATAAGGATGTCGTCCAAGTATACCACTACGAACAGGTCAAGGAAGTCCTGGAAAATGTCATTGACCAGATGTTGAAAGGTGGCCGGGGCGTTGCACAGCCCAAACGGCATGACCAGGTATTCGTAGTGGCCAAATCGTGTTCTGAAGGCCGTCTTCCACTCGTCCCCTTCTCTGATACGGACGAGGTTGTAGGCTCTCAAGTTCAACTTAGAGAAGATCGTGGCCGAACCGAGTCTTTGGAACAATTCTGGGACTAGGGGCAAGGGATAACGGTTCTTAACCGTGATCTTATTGAGGTCCCAGTAATCGACACAGGGTCTTATCTTTCTTTTCAACAAAGAAGATTCCGGCACCAGCGGGAGACGTAGAGGGTCGGATGAACCCTTTCTTCAGGTAAGCCTTGAGGGCTGAGAGCTCCAATTCGGACAGAGGGTAGATTCAGCCGAAGGGTACCTCTGCCCCTGGTAGCAATTCGATAGGGCAATCGTACGGCCGGTGTGGCGGCAGGGTATCCGCTCCCTTCCTGATAAAAATGTCCAGGAAATCATGGTATACTGTAGGGATGGCCTGATGGGTTTCTGCATCAGGATGAGGGTCCGAACAAGGCATCGTGAAAGCCAGATCCAGCGGCTGAGGGAAGCAGTGGTGCCGGCAGTACGAGGAAGGGAATTGCACATCTCCGGTGACCCAGTCGATTTGTGGGCAGTGTGCCCGGAGCCAGGGAAGCCCCAGTACAACGGGGAAAAGAAGGGACGCTATGGCGTCCAGTATAAGTAGCTCTGAGTGACCCTCCGATGTGCAAGCAGGAATAGGGACAGTCTCCTGGGTAAGCATGCCCGATTTAATGGTAGACCCGTCAGCCAAGTGGATGGTCATTTGGTGGGCTTTGGGTCACAAGGGGACCTGGTGCTGGGCTGCAAAGTTCAAGTCCACAAAGCAACCGCAGGCCCCAGAGTCTATAATTGCCCGGACTGGTATGTCTCCGCTGGGCAGCTGCAGAGAAATAGAAAGCCCCAGATGAGTCTTATGACTGGGCAAGGACAGGATTTCTCCCTTGACGGAGTAGGGACCCCCAACTCGCTTGGCTGGGCAGGAACGCACCATGTGTCCAGGAGCCCCGCAGTAAAGGCACAGTTCATGGGTCCTGCATCTTAGTCTTTCCTCTGGGGTGAGGGCTGTGCGCCGGGCGGTGGCCAGCCGCTCAGAGATAGGTTCCCGTAACCGATGGTCGATCTGGATGGCCCGATCAAACAGAGCATTCAGGGTCGGGGGGATCCCGACACGAGCTAACTCATCCTTGAGTGGCTCTGATAGGCCCAACCGGAATTGGAAGCAAAGGGCCGCGGGGTCCCAGGCAGTGTGAGCGCTCCAGCGCCGGAATTCGGCCACATAATCCTCCACCGGGCGGCGGCACTGCTGTAGTGCATGGAGTGCGGCTTCCGCCGTGGTGGTTAGGTGCAGGTCCTCACATAGGTGCGCCATGTCCCGGAAAAACCGTGCAAGAGAGGTGGTGTCAGGGTTCTTTTGTTCAGGGCTCAACCCGGAGAAGTGAGATGATCAGTCCCACTTTGGAGGCTTCTTGGGAGAAGGTGTGGGGTTGCATGGAAAAGTAAAGTTCACATGCGGTGCGGAATGCCTGGAATTCCTTGCGGTCCCCAGTGAACCGTTCAGGTAGCGGTATCTCGGGCTCCATATGCCGAGTGATGAGGGTGTGATTGGAAGGTGGGTCGGACCCTGATGTCGGGGGTGCGGCAAGCTCCCGAATGTCACCTTCCAGCCGCACATAATCATCTTGAAGGGCCTTCACCGCCCGAGTAAAAGGCCGGCCAGGTGTATGCAAAGTTCATTCGTTGGGGAGGGCTGCTGCGCAGACTCTGACATGACTGTCTGATACTGTCACGTACCTGGTGGAAGAGTCTGGCTTATGCAGTGGGCAACCTCCCTTACAACCTTGACACGGGAACCCCTGGTAGAGTAGACAGGTGGCTCGGGAGTGCAGGATGGCACGAGGGTCGGACTGGGTCACTGGTGTAGATAGGAAGTCCATTGATGCGCTCGTGCACTGGTAGCGTGGTCGTACAGGCTGGGTCATGAGGAGGAGCAGGCAGATGGGTAGTCAGGTCCAGGCAGAGTCTTCAACAGGCAAGCAGCAGAGGTACCAGAGGATCAGGCAGGAGAGTGGTTGTAGGCAAGCTGGGGGTCGGTGCAGGCAGAAGTCAGCAAGGTCAGGCAGGCCGGGTCACAGGAACAGGTAATCAGGTACAGGTAGCTCAGAAAACACACACCAAATGCTGTAGATCAGACAGCACCTGCTACAGGGTGCACACTGTTTAAATAGAGCCGACCGGCGCCGCCTCCTCTGGGAGCGCGAGGAAAGCACAACAAAGTGCAAACAAGTCCTCGGCACAGTCTTCTTCTAACAGGTAAAGATACATACAATGCCTACTAATGAACTACTAAAGTGCATAAAGTGCATATAACTTTAAATAATTAAATGAAATCATATACATAATCCATTGCTAATCAATAAAGTGCACATAAAATTTCATGATGTGCAAAAACAGTTCATGTGCATAACCAGATGCTTGTAAACATGTGCATAATCCAACTCATAAAGTCTGCATATAATGGTCTTATCCCATCACCAAACTGCAGGTATCCAAAGTGCTTAGAGTGCTTTTCTATAGTTCATCCGTGCTCAAATGGAAGATTGGCCACTCACCAGATATTCATGACCTCTTGCTACAGGGAGGTCCTATATTGCCTTTTTTGGAATATACCCAAGATGTTTCTTGGTGGCTGCCTTTTCTCTGACTCTCTGACTCCTATGTCCTAGGTTCTGATTTCTCTATATAGATCTTTAGTGAGACCTCACTTAGAATACTGTGTCCAGTTCTGGAGACCACACTTACAAAAAGATATTGATAAGATAGAATGAGTTCAGAGACGGGTAACAAAAATGGTGAAAGGTCTGGGGGATAAAACATATCAAGAGCGACTTCAGGAACTTAATATGTACAGTCTGGAGGAAAGAAGGGAGAGGGGAGACATGATTGAAACCTTTAAATACATCAAGGGGGTGAATAAGGTTCAGGAGGGCAGTCTTTTCAATATGAAACCAAAATCAAGAACACGGGGACATGACCTCAAACTAACTGGGGGGAAGTTCAAAACTAATCTTAGAAAGTATTATTTTACTGAAAGGGTGGTTGATGATTGGAATAAACTACCAACAGAGGTTGTGAGACAGTCAACAGTAAATGGCTTCAAACATGCTTGGGATAAACATAAATCTATAGTCAGACAACAAGGTTAATGTAAAAAAAAAAAAAAAATTAAAAATAAATAAATAAATAAAAAGGGGCAGACTCGATGGACTACTCAGTCTTTTTCTGCCGTCACTTTTCTGTTTCTATGGCCAGGCTGGAGAGTAAGACATTAACTCCACAGGAGACAAAATAAAAGTCTCATAGTGTAGTAATTTAAAGACTGAGATAAAACAAGCAATGCAAAATGGCACACTCACATTTGGAAATGTCTGTGTCCCGGCACTAGAAGTTTCCAGCGTGTGTGAGTAGTAATCCTACCGATAACTGCGTGCAATACAACCCTCGTTTTTTTGTGTGTTGGTTATTAAGTAAAGTTAATATTGCATGTAAAGTTGTGGCCAGCGTTTGAGGACAAGCGGTTCTGGTGATTTTTTTCACTATAGAGTATGCCCATCACTCCATTTTGTGGTGGCCCAACCAAACAGCGTCATATTCATAATATAAGCTCCCGGAAATGGCATTACGTCACTTCCTGAAGACGCTGCCTGTAGCAAAACGTACGTAGAAGTCACTGATAGCCGTTCATCTGGACCATACCAAACAACTGGATACTTCCTTCTTCCTCTCCCGAGAATGAGGCTTGTATCGCACGCCGTCATCGGAAGGATTACTGCTCACACACGCTGGAATTTTCAATTTTTTTTTTTATACTGTCACCAGTGCAGTACTGTATCATCATATGACTAGTGTGGTGGTAATCAGGGATACTGATTGGTGACATAATGTTAAAAAAAATGTATATATACAGTGGATATAAAACGTCTACACACCCCTGTTAAAATGTCAGGTTTCTGTAATGTAAAAAAATGAGACAAAGATAAATCACTTCAGAACTTTTTCCACCTTCAATGTGACCTATAAACTGTACAACTTAGTTAAACAACAAACTGAAATCTTTTAGGTGGAGAAAAGTAAAAATAAAAAAACTAAAATAATATGGTTGCATAAGTGTTCACACTCTCTTATAACTGGGGATGTAGCTGTGTTCAAGCAATCACATTCAAACTTAGGTTAAATAGGAGTCAGTACACACCTGCCATCATTTAAAGTGCCTCTGATTAACCTCAACTAAAGTTCAGCTGTTCTAGCCACATCCTACAGCAAAAGCCACAACAAAACCTCTATGGTGCAGCAAATGCACCTGGAGGTTGAGCATGCAGTCAACATAGTTTTGACGTTCTTTGCTACATAACTTTTTGAGGATAAAGGAAAATGTGTCCAGAGAATCTCCAGAACTGATCTCAAATGAACCCCAAGGTCATCAGACTGGCACTCGTCCCAGTAATTATGCCCTCCAAATATGTGAACATTTTGCAGACTACTTTCTTTCTGATAAAGGACAGGTTTCGTGGCAAAATAACTTTATCTAATCTTTTTTAAGAGTTTTCCCATGTTGTAAACGTGTTATTACCACTGTTGCACCATTTTACAATTTTTGCCATGTTTACTTTTTTTGTTACATTTCTATAGCTAATATAACAGTTTTAAAAAAATGTCAATGCCTTTGTCCAATTATTTTGTATTTATTTTTATGTTTACTTTATCTAAACAAGTAGCAAACTTAATAATCAAAGAAAGAAGACCTTAGGTCTTTAAAATACAAAACTTTGAGCATAAATGCTTGCATTAAAAAAAAATCCTTTGGAATGTTGAGAAAGCTTTTCAGTTTCAAGTATACAACACTATTTTTGACTCAGTATTGCAGGTGTGATAACATGACGCAAAATAATACCTTGCAGAAATCAGAAAAATGTCAAGTATTCCTCTGCCATGTGATGTGGTAAAAATATTTTTGTTTAATTAATACATATGGGCAATGTGACCACAGTAAACAGTTTTGCTTCTTACTGAATAAATTGTCAATAATTGCTATACACAAAAAAAATGTATGCATGCATGGCTTGTTCTGAATTACAGGGTTGCAGATAGTGACATCAGCCACCCACATTGGAATCGTTGATAATTATCAGAGATCCTCACAACTTTACTTTTTGCAGACAGTTGATGTGAAGTAGCAAGAAACACAGATTTGCCTACTGCGTGTAATGGATGGTACAGTGCCTTGCGAAAGTATTCGGCCCCCTTTGAACTTTGCGACCTTTTGCCACATTTCAGGCTTCAAACATAAAGATATAACACTGTAATTTTTTGTGAAGAATCAAGTAATGTGCGTCATCCGTTTAGACACAAA
>BLSH010479686.1:448326-467123 GCA_018402905.1 Glandirana rugosa | reverse complement strand
TAGTGTCATATTTTTTTTAGGACTAGTGGGGGGGACGGGTCTCATCATGTCAAAGTGTTACCGTTGTGACGTGAACAGTGCATGGACCACCTACTCAGACTGAATACGTCACCCGTTGGAGGGAATGCTGGGACTGAGCCCTTGGGGACCATCTCGTCTGTCCTCCGAGCCCTCACGTCCTACCGTGCTCCCAGCCTGACCCAGTGACCTCATCTATCTTCAGGCAACCACGTGAGCACCTGTCTGCCTGTTAACGACCCAGCTCGAACCGACCATCCTTCTGCTTGCTCCCTTGTATCGCACCGCCAGCCTGTTAACGAACTTTGCTTGGATTTGACCCTTCTTCTGCCTGACCCCTTTGTACCTCACAGTCCGCCAGTTAACGACCCAGCCTGTACGACTCCTCTCTCCGTGCACGAGTGCACCAACGGACTTCTATCTACTCCAGTGACCCAGTCCGACCCTCGTGCCATCCTGCACTCCCGAGCCTCCTGTCTGCTCTACCAGGGGTTCCCGAGTCAGGGTCGTAAGGGAGGTTGCCCACTGCATAAGTCAGACTCATCCACCAGGTACGTGACAAGTGCAGTGTTGCCATTGTGAAACTGTACTACTCTGGGCAGGGGGGGTGATCAGGATTTTTTTTATACTGTGATTGCTTATTACAGTGATGATCACTGTAATAAGCAATTGGTAAAACACTGTGTAAACGTTTCATTCATGAAACTTTGTGTACTACTGTGATGCTGTAATTGGTCATAGCTTTTACATGATACATGAAAGCTCACATAGTAGTAAACAATTACAGCATTTGCTTGTTGTGATTGGTCACAGTGATCACATGGTACCAGGGCCGCTCACAGTGGCCCAGTACAATGATTGGTGATCAGCTATGTCCGATGCCCACCACTGCACGCTCTAGGGAGTTTTCACAAGTGGCTGGTGCAGGAGGACATATCAGTATGTCCATTTGCAACGGTGCTCATTTTGTTCAGCTATTTATATACTATGGCTGGAGAGAGAAAGCAGTTAAGTGAATTTTTCATGAGGAAAAATGACTCTGACCTCTTCTTGTGTGATCCATCATAGAATCTGTCTGTGATATTTTTATTTCAAAGCACTGATACTCAAAATTATTTCTTTTTGTGACTTAAATGTACAGTAAGAAAGAAATCCAAGGGAATACAGTAAATGTAATAAATGCTATTTGCATAATTATTTTGTCCTCATACTTTAACATTCTATACAGCCAACTTTTAAAGCACTATTGTATTAAATGTTGGCCATACACACAAGCAAGTATCTAGAAATTTGAATTACTTTTGAAAAGCTTTTGGTTTTAAAGCATTACATAAAGTTCATGAACTGGGAATGTATATCTCAATGGTCTCTAACTGCAGCCCAGGGGCCAGATGTGGCCCTTTGCTTGCTTTTATCGGGCCCTTGTGGCATTATTCCCTCTACTGTCAGCAACAGTGGGTCATATATCCTGCCACTGACACTGACAATGGGGCACTGTTCCTCCCACCAACACCAATGATGGGGCACTATTCCTCCCACCAACACCAAAGATGGGGCACTATTCCTCCCATTGATACCAGCGACGGAGCACTATTATTCCCCCTAATACCAATTGTTTACTCCCTCTGACGCCAGGACATTTTCTACTCTCACTGGTCACAGTCCGGAGCCCTAAAGTTTGTAGGACAGTAAACTGGCCCTTTCTTTGGAAAGTTTGGAGAACCCTGGTATATATTAATATACCTTTAAATGACATATCTATATGGAAGTGGTTTAGTAAGTTGCCTTCAACTATTCAATTGTTTTTATGATGGAAACCTTGTTGAAATATGCAATTTCTGGATAATTGTCATTTGTACTGTCAGCAAAATTATTTTGGAGTGAGAATGTACCATCTGTTCAGGAGTGATTTTTTATTTATAGTTTTCCTCCAGGTTGTTCATGTTTGTTGGATGTCAGTTGTTCACTGTAAAATCCTGCCACACAGAAACTCAACTTAATTGTAGTCAGGGCTTTGGCTGGACTATTCTGGGAAACGTGTAGTTTTCTCTTTGATCTGTTACTTTGGCCTTGTGATGTGAAGGTCTGTACTATCAGTGCATCAGTGACCTTGACCAGTATGTATCTCAGTACTGGGGATAATATTAGCTGCTTGATTGTGTTGGTTCAGTTAATTCACTCATTTATTTATGACAGGTATTTATATAGTGCTTATAATTTGTGCAGCACATTACATACTGTAAATTGTACATCCATATCAATTCCCAACCTCAAGGCATTTAAAATCTAAGATCCCTATCTCACAGGCAAGAGCCAATTTAGACAGGAGTCAATAAACCTACCAGCATGTATTTGGAGTGTGAAAGGAAACTGGATTACCCAGAGGAAACCCACACAAGCACAGGGAGAATATGCAACCTCCATGCTGGTCGTGTCTCAGTTGCAACTTGAATTGATGACCCTAGTACTGCAAGGCACGCATCTATAAAAAGTGCATTTTTTGTTTGCGGCAACCGCACACTGCATTTTTAAAACCCTGCATGCACCTTTTTTCTGTGGGAAACGCAGGCACAGCAGCCTATTCAATTGAATGGGCTGCTGCGACGCCGCAAATGTGGGCTGCAAACCCACATAGATGTGAACCATGCCTAAAAGAAGTCCATCAAGCAGTGTTGTGTTTCACTATACCTGTGCGGAAGATGTCATGTGTGTGCCAGTGCCACAGAACAACTGCCACAGCTAGGTCAGAGTTTAGGAACAGCATAGGGGAGAAGCACATACCTGATCCTGGACAGCCAAACTCCGCTCACCATCCAAGGGCTCTCAGTACTGCTGGCTACCGCTCCCACTATCAGCTCCTACCCCACAATGTCACGACCATACAGGCAGCATGCCATGGGGTGGGGTCAGAGCGTCAGTGAGCTCACGGCCCCACCCACTCCTTCCATGCTGGGGATTAATAAATAATACACAGCACAGTGTACCACTGTCTGCCTCCTGGAGTCTTGTCCCGTGTACAGTGTGTGTACCCGGTCATTCTGCAGTGCTAATGGGGCCCCTAATTTACAGGTAGTGCAGGCTCAAGAGGCAGCTGCCTTGCGACCCAAAACAATGATTGGGTCCGGGGCAGCTGCCCCTTTTCCCCCATGTGAATGATGACCCCGCCTTCAGTGCTCACTGGAGTGCTGGGCTCTGCAGGGGGCAGAAGCAGCTAGCTTAGGCTCTCGGTGGCTCACTACGAGGCTGAGCCAGCTGCTAGTTTAGGCTTCTGGGCATATCCCAACCATATGGTCAGGATCTTTTCAGAGCCTGGACCGGGTTTTTGATGACAGCCAACAGTGGGCTTTGACCCACTGTTGGCTGGAAACAGTGCACAAGAGTGCAGAACTGACTGCAATCCTGTGACACATAGGAGAAGTATAGCCAAAAAAGCTTTGGCTATACTTTTCCTTTAAATGAGCCAGACATGCAACATGTGCATGCATTTTGCAAAGGTTAAATGTGGTTGTGTTTATTTCAACTACATATAGATGATTTTCGAACCAACTCATGGTAAGCACACCTTAATACAAACACAACACATATGAAAAACATTTACTGCCCAGGTGCCAGTGTGTACATGTCCTAACTACCATACCTGTGCAACAGTAGAGAGAGCTGGAAAACATGCCCTTTATATTAAGCATTGAGGAGAAAAACAGTATGGTATGGTGAAAATGTTAAGCTCAGTGGAGTGTCTATACATATATGTAAAATTATTTTTAATTTGTGTACTTTTGTTTTCTTTGCAGATCACTATGATAGCAAAACAACATTTTAACAAGTCAGCTGACTTTCTTCTTTTAGGTTTTTCCATTGCGGGAAAAAGAAGATTTTGCCTTTTCCTTTCTTTATCAGCTGTTTATATTGCCACCATCACAGCCAATGTTTTTATTGTCGTCATTATCAAATCAGAGCAACGTTTACATAAACCAATGTACTTCTTTATTGGTGGACTGTCATTCCTTGAACTCTGGTATCCCTCTGTCACAGTCCCTAGACTCCTGTGGTCTCTTAAAACAAAGGACCAGCGCATTTCTTCAGCTGGTTGCATGACACAATTTTACTTCCATTTTTCTTTAGGAGCAACAGAAATGTTTCTGCTTAGTGCAATGGCTTATGATCGCTATGTTGCTATTTGCAACCCACTGAGATATTTAATTATCATGAATCCCAATATCTGCATTATGCTTATAATGGGATCTTGGGCATGTGGATTTATTGGTGTAATTGGTCCAGTCCTTAGAATATCCACTCTTTGGTACTGTAAGGGGAATAAGATAGATCATTATTATTGCGATTTTGCCCCAATGATTCGCTTGTCCTGCTCTGATACAGTGAAAGCTGAGAACGTGTTTTTCTATACTACACTTTTTATTACTGTAGGTTGTCTTCTCTTGACTTTAACATCTTATGCATGTATTATCCGGATGATAATCCAGTGTCCTACAGCTTCAGGGAGACATAAAGCATTTTCTACTTTTGCTTCCCATTTATTAGTTGTTATCCTTTTTTATGGTACTATAATGTTCATGTTCATCAGACCAGCTAGTGGTGATTCCCTTCATTTTAACAAAATAGTCTCAGTTGTCCCATCCATAGTGACTCCTCTTCTGAATCCCATTATCTACACCTTACGGAACCAAGAAGTGAAAGAAGCTGTGTTGAAAGGGTTTCTGTTACTTTCCCCACACCGTGCAAAACAAAAATAAATATTTTACATGTACAGTATTCAATGATTTTAATAAATTTCCTCATGAAGAAGCTGTGACTTAGAGCCAAAAGACGAGCAGAGGGTCTATTAATCTTCTTTCCATTGAGATTTATGTTCATCAATGACAATTCATACCAAATGCTTATATACCTAAATATCTTACAATGGTCATGCTGGCCTCTAATTTTGCTGATGTACTATATAACATCTAATTTATGTTTGCTTCACAAAACCTGTGAGTTGTTGGACCTTCATTGCCTTCATTGCAGCACATAGGGGTTAATTATTTGCCACTGGTCACTAATGCATCAGTGACCAATGGCAGTACATTAACCTCCTCCACGCTGCGTAATACAAATAGCATTGTAGATTAATTAACCCCCCCAAAACAGGTAAAGTGGTTGTTAGATCTGAAGGTTTTTCACCTTCATGTATTCTATGGACACCGACAGGCTGCACTGAGGGGCACTGGTGAGGCTGTATTTGATGGGCACTGGTGAGGGTGCATTTGATGGACCCCTGTGAAGCTGCCCTTGATGGACCCTTGTGAGGCTGCATTTGATGGACCCCTGTGAGGCTGCATTTGATGGACCCTTGTGAGGCTGCATTTGATGGACACTGGTGAGGCTGCATTTGATGGGCACTGGTGAGGGTGCATTTGATGGGCACTGGTGAGGCTGCATTTGATGGACCCCTGGGAGGCTGCATTTGATGGACCCTTGTGAGGCTGCATTTGATGGACACTGGTGAGGCTGCATTTGATGGACCCTGGTGAGGCTGCATTTGATGGACCCTGGTGAGGCTGCATTTGATGGACACTGGTGAGGCTGCATTTGATGGACACTGATTAGGCTGCATTTGATGGACACTGGTGAGGCTGCATTTGATGGACACTGGTGAGGCTGTATTGGTGAGGCTTCATTGATGGGCAATGCTGAGGCTGCATTGATGGGCACTGATGAGGCTGCATTGATGGGCACTGGTAAGGTTGCATTGTTGAGGCTGCATTGATGGACACTGTTGAGGTTGCATTGATGGGCACTGTTGATGTTGCATTGATGGGCACTGTTAAGGTTGCATTGATGGGCATTGGTGAGCCTGCATTTGATGGACACTGCTGAGGCTGCATTGATGGGCCCTGCTGAGGCTGCATTGATGGGCACTGCTGAGGCTGCATTTGATGGGCACTGGTGATGCTGCATTTGATGGGCACTGGTGAGACTGCATTTGATGGACACTGGTGAGGCTGCATTTGCTGGACCCTGGGGAGGCTGCATTGATGGGCACTGTTGAGGTTGCATTGATGGGCACTGTTGAGGTTGCATTTGATGGGCATTGGTGAGGCTGCATTTGATGGACCCTGGTGAGGCTGCATTTCATGGAGACTGGTGAGGCTGCATTTCATGGACACTGGTGAGGCTGCATTGGTGAGGCTTCATTGATGGGCACACTGGTGAGCTTGCATTGATGGGCACTGGTGAGGCTGCATTTGATGGACACTGGTGAGGCTGCATTTGATGGACACTGGTGAGGCTGCATTTGATGGACACCGGTCAGGCTGCATTTGATGGGCACAAAAACCCTTACAAACACATACTGACATCACACACACACAGAAACCATGACAGCCAAACAATAGAAATGACTTTCTCGAGACAGGGGTACTTAGGATTTTTTTTTCAGATCTGGAGGGGTACTTCACCATAAAAGGTTGAGAAACACTGACATAGAATGCAGGTTATGAGTGTGTATACTTTTCTTAGCCAATTGGCAGGAGTTTCTTTGGCTGCCGAGGATGCTGGGAGAAGGTATTTAGTCAGAGAAGGTCAGATGATTGGGGTACTTTCCGATCCCTGACTGCGGTCTGGGTGGGTGCCTGAGGAGCAGCTGTTGCAGTGTAGACCTGAAGCCTGGAGCCTAACCACGTGTAAAGGGGCCCTGCTGGAAGGGAGCCTGATCGATGCCAGGAGGCATGAGAGAGGAAGTTGTCAGAAGGTCAATATCTTTTGTTGCCAGTGGCAGGTTGAGAGGGATGGAGTTCTGAAGGAATGCCAGAGGAGACTCTTCATAAGCCGGGGACTTTGAAGTGGCTGGGAAAGCTTCAGGAGAGAACTCATCCACAGAAATACAGTGGGATACTGTGAGTTAAGTTGTTGCTGCAGGAGACAGCTGTTGATATAGAATACAGATCGCTGGATTCAGCTTAAAGGCACTTTTTCTGTATTGCTATTGGCCTTGTTCTACTATTTGTCTGAGTAGTCTGCCAATTTGCTATTGCATTTGCCTAGGGGTGCCTAAGGGTGTCCTGTGCCCTATCCCTCTCTCCCGCATTTTCCTGTTAAGGGAAAGAAACTTCTCTTTGTTCATTTTTAAAAGTGACTGGCGTCCATCTTTCCACCTTGCACAACACCCATCATGCCTAGTAACCTGCACCCTGAGGAGGAATGTCTCTGGGGGTTACCACCAGGCTTCTGGAGGTTGGGGAGAGCGTTACATTTGTATGCTTGAATGTGTGAAGTACCTGACAAATTACAGAAAATGAAAAAGAGAATGATTAATACTTAATAACAGTTTGTAATTAAAGGGAAACTATATTGGTGTTTGGCCTTCTCTTTCTTTTTACACATTTTATACTGATGTTTTATATAAAGAATTCATTATATGCAGTATATAAAATCTGTGTTTTTCCAAAAAAGAATACAATTCAGGGAAATTATTGGTTTTGAAGGGCACTAAAGGCCAGCACTAGCCATTCCATTTGTAGTTGTCTTTCCTTAAAGGTTAAGTATAACAAAAAAAAAAAAGCTGGATCCTGAAGAAATCTTCACCGTAGGGATGCCCTGTACTCTTCCTGTCTCTAAACCTCTGGTGCTGCAATGGTTATAAACTTCAGATCTTCAGGTAGAACAGCATTACAGATGATCCAATGGGGATATGCCCCCGCCCTCCTTACTTCTTTCACTGATTACAGTGCATGTAACAAAATCTGTGAATGACAGAGAAAATCCTGTAAACAAAAAAAGAGAGGTATTTCAACCTGGATCAACCAGCTAATAAGCTTAAGGTATATCATTTAAGAATTTTGCTTGCCAGAGTAGCCTGGGCAGGCTACCTAGAGATCACTGGGTGTCCATAGGACATCCACAGTGCAGTCCTATGGCCTGAATACTTAAACAAAAACAAGGGGGATTGAGGGAAAGGACCCCTCAAAAAGTAGTCATCAGTACACCAAATTTAATAAATGTAGAAAATGCTTTATTAGTAGTAAAACAATGGCAAGCAAAAAACACAGTGAGACATGGAATCTAGACCATCGCCAGATAAAAACATTTTAAAAAAGACAACATTGTCTAGGACAGTGTTAGGAAGAGACCGGCATCTTTCTTGGACTTTAGCACCTATGCGCGTTTGCACGCTCCTGTGCGCGTTCGTGAACGAACGTTGGGCGCGAACACGCTTTCGTGGGTGCGCGCTCCCATGCTCGCACGCGCGCGCCGGAAATGGCGCCAAACGCTGCTATTTGAAGCCTCTGCACCTGTCAGCAAGTGCTGTCCGTTCTACAGCGTTCCTGTCCCAGTGACCCCCCCAGCGTTTGTTCCTGAGAGTCTTCCTGTACCAGTGACCCTGGCTGCCCTTTGGGCTTTGCTGTTATCTGCCTGCCCTGACCTCTGCCTGTTTACGACTACTCTTCTGCCTGATCCCTTTGTACTTCACCTCTACTGTGGGGGCTCAGGGCACCTAGTGAAGAGCTGCCCTGCCAAAGCCGGTATGTGTCCAACTCCAGCCTTAGGGGAGGTCCTAACCTTGCCAAGTTCGAAGTCTCACTTTACTCTCTCCCTCTATTTTCAGCTCCCCAACGGGAATATTCAAGTCTTCAAGGCTTGCAGTTGTTTTATAGATCTCGCCTTTGCCACCCAGCACCGGATTCCTCTTCGACCCAAGGAACAACAGATGGTTATATGATTGGCCGATGGGTCAATTATCAAATCCGGTACCGTGACCCATGAGACCTTTCCTCTGCCCGCCTGGACGGTTGAGGGCCATAGAGAATTCCTGCTGCTGGATTCTATTGTGTCCCCATTGTTTCCGGTCATCTTGGCCTCCCATGGCTCCCAATCCACAACCCCCACATTAACTGGAACACCAGAGAAGTTCAGTTCCTGTCCCTGTACTTTAAGGCTCACTGCCTCCGGTCGCCCCAAGGGGCACTTTCACCCGTGCTCTGCCTCAACCCCAATCCGGACCAGGAGACCCGTCTCGCTGTCCCTGAAGCATACCACAGCTTCCTGGATGTATTTAGCAAGAAGGGGCAGACACCCTACCACCACATCGGCTATACGACTGCCCGATAGATCTGTTGCCGGGGGCCGAGGTCCCTTTCGGTAGGATATTTCCCCTCTCTGAAGTGGAGCTTGTGGCTCTCAAAGCCTACCTTGAGGAAAACCTACAGACAGGCTTCATACGGCCTTCTACGTCCCCTGCAGGAGCTGGGATCTTTTTTATCGAGAAGAAGGACCACACCCTCCAGCCGTGTATTGATTACTGGGACCTTAACAAAATCACGGTCAAGAACTGGTACCCGCTGCCTCTGGTCCCCGAGCTGTTCCAACGCCTTGGCTCAACGACATTTTTAAGGACTACCTTGACTTATTTGTAGTGGTTTACCTAGATGACATCCTCATCTTCTCCCCCTCCCTAGAGAAACATCGCCAGCACGTGAAATGTGTACTCAGCCGCCTTCGGCAACACGGCCTGTATGCAAAAGCAGAAAAATGTGCGTTTGAATGCGCAGACATCACCTTCTTGGGATTCCACATCTCTACTACAGGCACCACAATGGACCCCCAGAAGGTTTCAGCCATTATAGACTGGCCAACGCCTGCAGACAAGAAAGCGGTGCAGCGCTTTGTGGGGTTCGCTAACTTTTATAGGAAATTTATCCAGAGGTTTTCCGCAGTGATCTCTCCTATAACCCAATTGACTAAGCAGAACTCTCACTTTGTCTGGACCCCGGAAGCGCAAGCAGCCTTCCAGACCCTGAAATGGTTGTTCACTTCAGCGCCCTTTCTGAAGCACCCCGACTCTACATTGCCATACATTCTGGAAGTGGATGCCTCGGAGACTGCAGTTGGAGCGGTCTTATCCCAAAGACAGGGGCCCAAAGCTCTGTTGCACCCTATTGCCTTCTTCTTGCGGAAGCTGAATCCCCCCGAGAAGAACTACGATGTAGAGGACAGAGAACTTTTAGCTATCAAGTCCGCCCTGGAAGAGTGGTGGTACCTTCTGGAAGGAGCAGTCCATCCTGTCCTGGTCTTCACAGACCACAAACATTTAGAGCATTTAAGGACTGCTAAGAGACTCAAACGTCAGCAGGCCTGCTGGGCCCTGTTCTTTTCTTGTTTCCAGCTTCATATAACTTACCGACCTGGATCCAAGAACGTTAAACCTGACGCACTGCCCAGGATGTTCCACAAGACTGGAGAAACATCCCCTCCTGACACCATCTTACCGGCCCACAGTTTCTTGTTGGTCCAGGAGGACTTCTTCGCCCAGATCAGGCAAACCTTGGTCAGCTCCACTGTACCCGCTGATTGAGGACTGTCTGTGAAAGACGGGTTATGGTGGTCGGGTACCCGGATCTTCGTGCCCGAGGGACACCGTCTAACTGCTTTGGAACTTTGCCATTACCATCAACTAGCTGGGCACTTCGGCAACCATAAGACAGCGGAGCTGTTTTCCTGTACCTTTTGGTGGCCTCACATGAAAGAGGACTGCAGAAACTATGTAAGTGCCTGCCCAGTCTGTGCTCAAAACAAGACTGAAAGGACCAAGGCTTGGGGCCTGCTAAACCCGCTACCCATCCCTGAGCGTCCATGGTCTCAGATCTCAATGGATTTTATTGTGGAATTGCCCCCGTCTGCAGGTTTCAACCACAATCTTCGTGGTTGTTGACCGCCTCACAAAAACGGTGCACTTCATCCTAATGAAATGCACCCCTTCGGCTACAGAAACAGCCAAGGTATTCATCAAGGAAGTTGTCCGCCTACACGGCATCCCAAAGAACATTGTGTCCGATAGAGGGGTGCAGTTCACATCCCGGGTCTGGAGGTCTCTGTGCTCTAGTTTGGGAATTGGACTAGCATTTTCTTCAGCTTACCACCCGCAGTCCAACGGGCAGACAGAGAGGACCAACCAGACCCTCGAGCAGTACCTCCGTTGCTACTCCTCGTACTCCCAGGACGATTGGGTCTCTTTGCTGCCGTTAGCCTAGTTCGTCTACAACAATTCCATCCACTCTGCTACCAAGCAATCTCCGTTTTGGGCGAATCTCGGCTACCATCCTACATTCATGCCCACTGTGCTAACTGAAAGTACGATTCCGGCCACGCAGGAAATCACTCAATTTCTGGACAGCAACAACAAATTGCTGCAGGAGACCCTTGCTCAGACTCAGGAGCGCAACAAAAGGACATTTGACAGGGGGAGACGAGGAGAACTGGACTTGCAGCCTGGCAACCGGGTCTGGTTGGCAATCACAAATCTAAAGCTATCCTGCCCGTCCAAAAAACTAGGACCGAGATACATTGGACCCCTCCTTGTAAAGAGGAAAATCAACAATGTAGCCTATAAGCTCGATTTACCGTCATCGCTCCGGATCCATCCGGTATTTCATGTACACCTCCTCAAGCCGGTCACTAAGGATCTGTTTCCTGGACAGAAAACTGCCCCACCTGAGCCAGTCCTGGTGAACGGAGAGGAGGAGTTTGAGGTGGAAACTATCCTCGACTGTAGGAAAAGAGCAGGGGTTACTCAGTTCCTGGTAAAATGGAAGGGGTATGGACCTGAGGAGAACTCTTGGGAGCCGGAAAGTAATCTGCATGCCAAGGAGCTTGTCAAGATATTTTGGAGAAACAACCTGACCAAGAGAGCCCGTGTGGGCATCCGGAGGCTGCCCCTTGGGGGAAGCAATGTTAGGAAGAGTCCGGCATCTTTCTTGGACTTTAGCGCCTGTGCGCGTGCTCCCATGATCGCGCGCTGGAAATGGTGCCTAGCTCTGCTATTTGAACCCTCTGCACCTGTCAGCAAGTGCTGTCCATTCTACAGCATTTCTGTCCCAGTGACCCCCCAGCGTTTGTTCCTGAGAGTGTTCCTGTACCAGTGACCCCGGCTGCCCTTTGGACTTATCTGCCTGCCCTGACCTCTGCTTGTTTACGACTACTATTCTGCCTGATCCCTTTGAACTTCACCTGCCTGCATGTTGCCAACCCAGCCTGTACCCGACTACCCGTTTGCCTGATCCTTCTGTACTACTCAGCCAGCAAGTTACCAACCTGGCCTGCACCACTACCCTTCCAGCTGCACAAGCTCCAGCAGACTTCTACCTGACATCAGAGACTTCTCCAGCCCTCATGCTCCCCTGTGCTCCAGAGCTCCCTGCCTACAGGGGTTCTCGAACCACGGCCATAAGAGAGAACCCTCTGTACTTCTGCTGCCAGCCTGTTAACGAACCTTGCTTGGACTTGACCACTCTCTGCCTGAACCCCTTGTACTGCACAGCCCGCTAGTTGCTGACCCAGCCTGAACGACCATTCTTCAGACCTGCACGACTATCAGGAGTTTCACACCACCGCCAGTGACCATCCAGCCCTCGTGCCATCCCGCATTCTCGGGCTCCCTGTCTGCTCTACCAGGGACCCCTGAATCGGGTGCGCAAGAGCGGTTGTTCCCTGCACACGCCTGACTCCACCACCAGGACCGTGATAGTAACAGACAGCCATGTCCGAGTCTGCGCAGGGAACACCCTCTGCTATGGAGGAACTATGCATCCACTTGGCCGGCCTCACACAGGCGGTGAAAAATTTGCAAGATGGCTACAACTGCTTGCAGGAGCAAGTACGTGAGCTCTCCTCTCCTCCCGCACCTGGAGGAGGAGCTGCAGCAGCCCGCACCATCGTGGCTCTGCCATCTGAGCCTAAGGCCCCCCCCCAGACAGGTTTTCGGGGGATCAGGGCCTTCTGCAGCTCCTGCGAGCTATACTTCAGTATCCAGCCTCGCACCTTCTCCCAGGAGGCCACTAAAGTGGGACTGGTAGTCTCCCTGCTACAGGGGGAACCACAGACCTGGGCTCATCGACTCTGGGAGCAGAGAGCGCCCGAAGTAGCCACCCTGGATGCCTTCTTTGACGCCATGGCCAAATTGTATCAAGTCCCCCACCTTGCAGCCACAGCCAAGGCCACCCTGCACGCCCTGCAGCAGGGCTGATATACCACTGAGGACTACGTAGCTACCAATTTTGCCTGGGACTATCTGAGCTTGCTCGCGTCGGGGTGCCCGCGACCCTGGACACTCTGATCAACTTGGCAATCCAAACAGATTGGTGATTGTGGGAACGCCAGGCTGAGCATGTCACGGGAACTTCCCTGCTCTTCGTCCGACGTGGATGATGCCCCGGGTTCCCAGTCATACTGCTCCCGCACCTACCACTTCCGCACCTGTTGACCCATCTGAACCAATGCAGATCGGACTTCTGTGGCCGTCTCTCACCCCAGAAGAGAGACAGCGACACCGCACTCTAAGCGCGGGAATGCGCAATTAGCTCTAAAAGTCCAAAAGAGCAGGATTTCTCTAACATTGCCCCCCAAAGTGGCAGCCTCTGGATGCCCAGTCGGGCCTTCAGTTCTGGATGAGTCCTCCAAAATGACCGAACAAGCTCTTTGGCATGGATGTGTTCCTCGGGTTCCCATGAGTTCTCTTCATGTCCATACCCCTTCCACTTGATCAAGAACTGTGTCACACCCCCTCTCACTCTGCAGTCGAGGATTGCCTCGATGATGTATTCTTCCTCACCATCCACTATGACTGGTTCTCCTCCCCGGCTAGTAGTCTTTGGTCACAGGTTTCAAACGGGACACATAAATACTGGGTGTACCTGAAGAGAAGGGGGAAGGCTCAGCTCACACACCCTATTGATTCTTCTCTTGATGTTGAACGGGCCAATGAACTTTGGTCCCAGCTTTTTTGAGGGGCAGGCCATTATTAAGTTCTTGGTAGCTAGCCATGCTTGGTCGCCCGGTTGCAAGTCCAGTTCCCCTCGCCTTCCCTTGTCGAAGGTTCGTTTGTTATATTCCTGCGACCGGAATAATGTCTCCCGCAGGAGCTTGTTGTTCTCCACTAGGAAGGCAGCCATGTCCTGGACAGCAGGCACTGAGCTCTCTGGGACCAGGTCAGGTAAGAAAGAGGGATGGTAGCCGAGATTCGCCCAGAACGGTGACTGATTAGTGGCAGAGTGGATTGCGTTGTTGTAGGCAAACTCGGCTACCGGTAGCAGGGGAGCTCAATCGTCCTGGGAGAACGAGGAGTAGCATCTGAGGTACTGTTCTAAGGTTTGGTTTGTTCTCTCCATCTGGCCATTGGTCTGGGGCTGATAAGCGGA
This sequence comes from Glandirana rugosa, assembly GCA_018402905.1. NCBI lineage: Eukaryota > Metazoa > Chordata > Amphibia > Anura > Ranidae > Glandirana > Glandirana rugosa. The sequence goes on along the minus strand of BLSH010479686.1, from coordinate 452,919 downwards.
GGAGAACGCCAATTCCATTCCCAGCAGAGAGCAGAGGGCCTTCCAGACCCGAGATGTAAATTGCACCCCCCGATCGGATAAAATGTTGGCTGGGATTCCTTGGAGGCGGACAATCTCCCTAATGAAAGTCTCTGTAGTTTGATTAGCCGTCGGAGTGCCCTTCATGGGGATGAAATGGGCCATCTTGGCGAGGCAGTCTACGACCACAAAAATGGTTGAGAACCTTGCAGACGGAGGCAGCTCTATGATGAAATCCATCGATATATGCGACCACGGCCGCTCCGGAACAGGTAGTGGGTTTAGCAACCCCCAGGCCTTGGTCCGATCAACCTTGTTGCGGGCACAGATGGGACAGGCCATATTCCCTGCAGTCCTTATCAGCCTGAGGCCACCAGAAGGAGCATGCCACTAGTTCCACCGCCTTGCGACTCCCAAAGTGTCCTGCCAGCTTGAGGTCATGACAGGACTGCCGGACGTTGTTCGTCAGGGACATAGACTTTGGTACCGACCCACCACAACCTGTCATGATGGGCAGCCTGGAGTCCAGAGGGATGGAGGACCTGGCCAGGGACTGTCTGATTTGTGAGAGGAGATCCTCCTGGGTTAATAGGAAGCTCTAGGATGGAAGGATCGTATCCAGTGGGGGGAGTCTCCCCGGTTGTATGGAACATCCTGGAAAGGGCGCCAGGCTTCACATTCTTCGAACCGGGCCTGTACGTAATGTGCAGCTGAAATCGTGAAACGAAGAGGGCCCAGCGGGCCTGACGGGGCTTTAGTCTCTTGGCGGTGCGTAAGTACTCCAGATTCTTGTGATCTGTGTACACTAGAACTGGATGTGAGGCTCCCTCCAACAGATACCGCCATTCTTGCAGGGCGGACTTAATAGCCAGCAACTCTCTGTCTCCCACATCATAGTTCCTCTCTGGAGGGGTCAGTTTCTGGGAGAAAAAGACGATGGGGTGAAGGGCCACCTTAGGCCCCTGTCTCTGGGAAAGTACTACTCCCACTGCTGCTTCAGAGGCGTCCACTTCCAGAATGTACGGTAAAGTAGGGTTCGGGTGTTTTAGGTCTGGAGCCGTGGTGAAGAGTTGCTTTAGTCGTTGAAAAGCCTGGGCTTCAGGAGTCCAACGAAAACGTGTGTTCTGCTTCGTGAGCTGGGTAATAGGGGTAATGACAGCTGAGAACCCCCTGATAAATTTCCTATAGAAATTAGCAAAGCCCACGAAGCGTTGAACTGCCTTTCTGTCAGTGAGCGCTGGCCACTCCACAATAGCAGAGACCTTCTGGGGGTCCATAGTGATGCCGGACATAGAGAGTAGGAAGCCCAGGAAGGAAATGTCAGAGCACTCAAATGCACACTTCTCTGCCTTAACATACAGTCCATGTTGGCGGAGGTGGCTCAGTACGCTTTTGACGTGCCCCCGGTGTTCTTCCAATGATGAGGAAAAAATTAAGATATCATCCAGGTATACCACTATGAATACGTTGAGAAAGTCCCGGAAGACATCATTCATCAGATGTTGAAAGGTGGCCGGGGCGTTGCAGAGCCCGAATGGCATGACCAAGTATTCGTAGTGGCCAAAACAGGTTCGGAAGGCTGTCTTCCACTCATCCCCCTTTCTGATACGGAAGAGATTATAGGCCTCTGAGGTCCAATTTAGAGAAGCCCGAGGCCGACCCGAGTCTTTGGAAAAACTCCGGGACCAGAGGCAAGGGATAACGGTTCTTGACCATGATCTTGTTGAGATCTCTGTAATCGATACATGGTCTTAGGGATTTATCCTTCTTTTCAACGAAGAATATCCCGACACCGGCAGGGGAAGTGGATGGGCGAATAAACCCCTTCTTCAAGTTGTCTTCCAGGTAAGTCTTAAGGGCAGCCAGCTCCAGCTCGGAAAGGGGGTATATCCTGCCGAAAGGCACCTCTGCCCCTGGGAGCAGTTCGATTGGGCAGTCGTAAGGTCGGTGTGGTGGCAGGGCGTCCGCCCCTTCTTACTAAATAATTCTAAATACTCATGGTACTGACTGGGGACTGCCAGGCGGGTTTCTACATCAGGATCCGGATCCGGGCAGGGTACGGTGAGAGCAAGCTCCATAGACCGTGGGAAGCAGTGGAGGCGGCAGTAGGAGGATTGAAATTGCACATTGCCAGTGACCCAATCAATTTGCGGGCAGTGCGCGCGGAGCCAGGGGAGCCTGAGGATAAAGGGATAAAGAGGAGATGCAATGGCATCCAGCACTAGTAACTCCGAGTGACCATTAGGAGTGTGGGCCAGGAAGGGGACAGTCTCGTGAGTCACAGTACCCAAGCTGATGATGGACCCGTCGGCCAGGTGAATAGTCATTTGATGCGCCTTAGGCTGGAGAGGAACCTGGTGCTGGGCTGCGAAGGTCAGGTCCATGAAACAACTGCAGGCCCCAGAGTCTATGATTGCCCGGACTGGAACATTTCCGACAGGCAGCCTGCTATGGTGGTGGTATCCGGGGACTTCTCTTCAAGTATTCGGTGAGCCCTGGCCTGGGGCCCATCCTGAAGGAGTGAGATGGCCAGTCCCACCTTGGTGGCTTCTCGGGAGAAGGTGCTGGGTTGGAGGGCGAAATACAATTTGCATGCGCTCTGGAACACCGGGAACTTCTTGCGGTCCCCTGCGTACCGTTCGGGTAGGGGTACATCAGGTTCTGTAGGCAGAGTGACGAGAGTGTGACCAGTAAGCGGGTTGGACCCCAATGCGGGTGGGACGGAGAGCTCCCGGACTTGGCCTTCCAACTGCACATAGCCATCTTGGAGAGCCTTCACCACTAGAGTGAGGCCGGCTGGGTGCGTGAAAAATTCATTCATTGGGGAGGACCCCTGCACAGACTCAGGCATGGCTGTCTGATACTGTCACGTACCTGGTGGATGAGTCTGACTTATGCAGTGGGTAACCTCCCTTACGACCCTGACTCGGGAACCCCTGGTAGAGTAGACAGGTGGCTCAGGAGTACAGGATGGCGCGAGGGTCGGACTGGGTCACTGGTGTTGGTAGAAGTCCGTTGGTGCACTCGTGCCCTAGAAGTGTGGTCGTACAGGCCGGGTCATTAAGCTGGCTGGCAGTGTAGTACAGAAGGAGCAGGTGGATGGATGGTCGGGTTCAGGCAGGGTCGTCAACAGGCGGGCAGCAGAAGTAAAGGAGGGTTAGGCAGAAGAGTGGTCGTAGGCAATACAGGGGTCAGTACAGGTGGAAATCAGCAAAGTCAGGCAGGCAGATCAGGAACACATACCAAACACTGTAGATCAGACAGCACTTGCTGCAGGGCGTGAACAGCTGAAATAGAGCCGTTTGATGCCGTCTCCGGCGCGTGCGGGAACACGCACGAACGCGCAATTAGCGATAAGAATCCAAAAGAGCAGGATTTCTCTAACATGCTCATCCTTGATGTCATCTCCTCACCTCTGTTCCCCATCATCTTGGGGCTTCCGTGGCTCCGGGCACATAGCCCTGACATAGACTGGTCCACCGGACATATTCAGTTCCCATCCTCATACTGTGGCCAACACTGCCTGCTCCCATCCCGGGATGTAGGTCTCTCACTTCTCAGCTTGAATTCTGAGCCTGACCAGGACACCCGCCAAGCAGTCCCTTCAGTCTACCACGAGTTCCTGGACGTGCTTAGCAAGAAGGGGGCAGATCAACTACCACCACACAGGTCTTTCGACTGTCCCATTGAGTTGCTTCCGGGAACAGAGGTCCCCTTTGGCCGCATCTATCCGCTGTCAGAGCTTGAACTGTTGGCCCTCAAGGCCTATTTAGATGATAATCTGGCCAATGGGTTTATCCGACCAGTCACTCCCCCTGCCGGGGTGGGTATCTTCTTCGTTGAGAAGAAAGATCACACCCTCCGTCCTTGTATTGACTATAGGGACTTATAGGTTAAAAACCGATACCCTCTTCCACTGGTGCCGGAACTCTTTGAGAGGCTTGGGTCGGCCACCGTTCTCTCTAAGTTGGATCTTCAGGGGGCTTACAACCTGATCCGCATCCGAGAGGGCGACAAGTGGAAGACGGCATTCCGGACTCGTTTTGACCACTACGAGTACCTCGTCATGCCCTTCAGCCTCTGTAACGCCCTGCTACTTTCCAGCATCTGGTCAACAATGCCTTCCGAGGAGGAAATTGCTAAGTCTATTAAGGAAGGAGATAAAACCTTTTTTAGGTACATTAGTGATAGAAGGAAAAAATACAATGGGATCACCAAAATGAAAACTGGGCACAACACATATGTTGAGGGAGACCAGGATGTAGCAAACCATTTAAACAATTACTTTTGTTCAGTCTTCTCAGAAACAGACTGCACTAATGATAACAAGTTAGGGAATCATATTGGTTCTAGTAATGATGGTTCATTTAGAGGATTTCTGGAGACAGAGGTAGCTGAGGAACTGGCTCGGTTAAAGCTTAATAAAGCAATGGGCCCTGATGGTATTCATCCCAGAGTTCTAAGAGAACTTCGCGATATAGTTGTTGGACCATTAACAAATCTTTTAAATAAATCTCTTCTAACAGGAGAAGTTCCCCATGACTGGCAGATAGCTAATATTGTACCTATCCACAA
>BLSH010479686.1:425148-438946 GCA_018402905.1 Glandirana rugosa | reverse complement strand
ACGAGATGTGCAGCACCTGAAACTACGGATACTGGAAGCCTGTGCTAGCATTTCTCCTGCGGTGTTGCTATCAGTGTGTGAAGAGTGGGAGAAGAGGGTTTCATTGACAATGCAACACAATGGGCAGCACATTGAACACATTTTATAAGTGGTCAGAAACTTGTAAATAACTCATGAAAGAATAAAGTTACGTTAAAACCAAGCACACTATTGTTTTTCTTGTAAAATTCCCAATAAGTTTGATGTGTCACATGACCATCTTCCTATTGAAAAAACAAAAGTTGTATTCAAAATGGCCGACTTCAAAATGGCCCCCATGGTCACCACCCATCTTGAAAAGTTTCCCCCCTCACATATACTAATGTGCCACAAACAGGAAGTTAATATCACCAACCATTCCCATTTTATTAAGGTGTATCCATATAAATGGCCCACCCTGTAGTTTATTTGCAAGGATTTGCCCCCTGGCTGTACCTGGGAGAAACTACACCTACCAACATGCTGTGGGGAAGAGGAGGTTTCTGGGAGAAAAGGTGCCTTGTGGGAGAGTCTATAAGAACAGAGGTTTTGGGCCTGGCAAGCTCTCTCTGGACCGGCGTGGATCTGTATGCAGGGAATCTGTTGCTGGAAGCAGCAGTGTTGCGGCCTGCTTTCTCAGACTCATCAATCCAGATAACCTGAGGGACATTGGCGAGCAGCCTGAATATCCTGCCCTACAACGGCTAGGGCCTGTTCCTGTTTCATACACCCCATGTGGGCGACAGATCCGGGAAAGCCAGGGTGTGAGGCAGTGGAGGCCGGAATCATCCTAAGAGCCATATACCGGAGAGATCATCATCATCATTATCACTGGTGTATACAGCCTCTATATCTTCTGTTCCTGTATGGTGAGCGGGTGAAAATCCATCCTAACAGACACTGTGCACAGACAGCCTTACTCTTTATAGCTGCCAGCATATCTGATACTAAGAGAAGTCTATTCATTCACTTTTGTCATGCCTTGACCAGGAATCGATCTTGGGAACTGTGTCCTGGTGATCAGTTCCTTACGACCTTAGCCATGGAGTATCTACTATCTTTGTGGAAGTCCTGGGTATCTTCAGCTTTCTGATTGTGACTCTGGCTCTACCCTGTGACCAGCTGTAGGCAGTCACCTCAATTAGCACTCTATAATCTCATTTCCCCTTCCTGTCCTTGTTACTGCCAGTCGTTTATCCTGTTTGATTCCTGTTACTAACTTTGCTTGTTCCCGACTACGCCCTTGGATTACCCGCTTGTACTTCATTGTACGATTGTTGCTGAACCTTGCCTGTCCCTGATGCTGTCTCTGTTTGATCCCTTGGACTTCTGCCTGGATTTGCTACTAACCGTGATTGCTTGTTTATGGTTGTTCCTTGATTTGATTGTTTGCACTTGTCATTGAGGTCCCAGAATTCTGGCTGTAAGTACCGCAGCCATCCTCCACCTGTTACCGGGAAAACAAGACTACTGGTCACGAAACTGGAGTGATGGCTGGGGTTACTGGCAGACCTAACAACTTTGAGTGGGAGCGCTATACACAGGCAGTCTTACTTTCAATCAGTTTTTGCTACTTGTAGTTCCACAGCTTTAACTGTCAGCAAGTCAGTGATCACTGTGAAGCTTTCATTGTTCTTCTGCAGAAAGAGTGCTATATCTGATTATACTACATTTCCTTGTATTCACTTTGTTCTATCAGCCAAAACTTGGTATATACCACTTAATCGACAGAAAGTTAGCTGAAGATCAACTGAACTGTCAAGCAAGGGACATTGGACTGCATCTAATCCTTGTTCTTTCCCCCACTTAGGGAGCATATATTACTTTGCTAAGTTTCCTATACAATGGCATTCACCAAAGAACTCTCTTTTACAGAGCAGGTTGAATATTGCTATATTTACTACTCTTAGCATTATACTTGTTTATTGGCTGTTTTCATGTGAGTGAGCAGTAGAGAGTGGTCTGACACTTGCAGGAGTATATATACACATATACATTGGTTAAGTTTACAAAATCATAATTGATATTAAGTATTATTTACTGGTGTGTGACGTATCCAGTTGTGAAAACTACTCTATGTGCCTAACCTTACTCTGTTGGGTCAAGCTTCCTTTGCCGCATGGCTTGTGTTGGTGACTGATTAGGTGGGACAGGGTAATAAGCCCTGATAAACGTAAGTAATAGTGTGTATTTTTGATGGTCCTCTCTAGATTTTTTTGCACTAAGGAGTTTTATGCTGTGCCTGAGGAGTGGACGTTTATGGGTCAAGCCGGCCTTGCAGGGTCCCTATTTTGCCATAGAACTATATTATCCTGTGGATATCATCCCGGTCCAGTGTCCATCAGAAAGGGGCTCTCAGGTCTGACACTGGGGTCCTTTGTTCCCCTTTTGGTGGTCTTCGGATGCTATAGACATGGAGAGTGGAATAATGTTATCTGTAATATGATTAAAGGTGAGCAGTTTTGTGTTGTTATAAATGTGGTAAAAAAAGGATAAAATGTGGAAACCGAGAAGTTTTCTCTTTTAACAATGCAATAATGGATGTTATTTCATTAGAACCAGATGCCATGGGGTTTCTCTCAAGAAGCAGCAGAATACTGCAAAACGTCAGCATAGTCTACGAATGCACCACCTTGGTTCTGTAATTTTGTATCACATATGGAATTGTAATTTTAATTGGATGTTAATACATTTTCTATGTATTATGGAAACTTTCTTGTTAAGAATCATTACTGGTCACTGTGTCACTGACGTCCCTTAAAATCCCTATATGTGTATGCCTCCTGCACTTGGAGGGTAGGTATTTCTGTTTCTTAACGTTCCTTTGAGTAAACATTTCTGACTCAACTCAACCTGGTGTATTCTATTACTGTGTCATTACTTAAAGGGAAACTTACACAATGCGTAAACACAGTGTGTCAGAGGCGGCTGAGGACTCACAAAGTCAGGGAAACCAGAGGGGTATTGAATTATCTTGGGACCCTCAAGAGGGCAGCACTACATAAGCAAAAAAAGTTCACAATTACTTTCATAAACTACCTAAGCAGAAGTTTGTGTAAAGGAAAGTCCATTAAGACTAGAAAAGAGTACTAATAAAAAAGTTTTTTTCTAAGCTGTAAGCTTAGCTGATCATGTTAATGTGTCTAAATACACTGTAGAGCATTTGGCTGTTTTCCATAGTTGTATACTCATGAGTAATGGGTAGATTGTTCCCTTTTTATAAAAAGGTAATAATAGTAATCTTATAAATAGCGGTAAGGCTTACACATTAAGCAGGAGGATCTAACACAAGACTGTCAAATTGTGCTTGGTAAAGCAGAAAACACTATCCTAGACCAGAGGTATCCAAACTGAAGCCCGAGGGCCAAATGTTGTCCTTTATCTGGCCATTGGGAGACTATTCCTCCCACTGATATGAGGCACTATTGCTCCCACTGACACCAACAATGGGGCACTATTTCTTCCATCGATACCAATCATGGGATACTATTCCTTCTACTAATAGGGGCATTACTCCTCCTCCTATTGACCACCAACCCTGAGGCCATATTTATTCTCACTGATGCTGGGCGCAGGACATTTTCTGCCCCCGCTGGACACAATCCAGCCTCCTAAAGTCTGAAGGACAATAAACTGGTCCTTTGTTTGAAAAGTTTGGAGACCCCTGTCACCCCTATACTCCTAATGTGTGTCATTATCAACAGTAATTTTCTTTTTCACTCGAAATATTTAGTAGCACTACGTTTTGTCAGAGCATCAGTATCTTTAGGATTCATTTTTTTTCAGTAAATTGTTTTTTTGTGAATACATTTCTTACCTGGAGACCCTGTGAGTAACAGCACTTCCTGTTGCAGGATAACAACACTAACCCACTACCTTGCATTTTTTTATTATTATAACCTGTTGATCCTGTCGGTAAGTCTGTTATTTTTCAATAGATTAAACTGTTCAGAAAAATGGCAATTAGAGGGTCGAGACAGACCATTTAACACTGACAGGGGTGCTTAAAATGGTCAACTTTTATTCATGTATGCAAAACCTTTATTCGAAAAGGAAAACAACTGTTGCTGTAACTGTTTGAAAAGTATTAGCTGGAGTTTGGCTTCAAATTGTTAATCAAGTCAATCTAAATGTTTTGATCCATCTAACAATACGTTCTTCTCAGACTGACAATGCTATTGTCCAAAGGTGTCTTCATTGCTCTTGATCCCGAGTGGATACACCATAACAGGAAGTGCGTTACTTACCAGATCAACAGATGAAACAAAAGAAAAAAAAGTCTAAAACAAAATGCAGCCACCACATTTGAGGATTGGTAAGCTTTATTTACAAAAAACTCCAGTACATCTATGTGTGACCACTAGGGATGGGCCGAACACCTCCCGGTTTGGTTCGCACCAGAACATGCGAACAGGCAAAAAATTTGTGCGAACATTCGAACACCGTTAAAGTCTATGGGACCCGAACATGAAAAATCAAAAGTGCTAATTTTAACCGTTTCACCCCTAGAAGGATTTCCCACTGTAGGACCTGAGCAATTTTTGCAATCCGGCACTGCTTCGCTTTAACTGACAATTGCGCACTCGTGCGACGTTGTACCCAAACGAAATTATCATCCTTTTTTCCCACAAATAGAGCTTTCTTTTGGTGGTATTTTGTCACCTCTGCGTCATTTCTGATCACTGCTATAAACAAAAAAAGAGCGAAAAAAAATTATATTTCTTACCTTTTGCTAAAATACAAATCCAAAAAAAAAAAGAAAAAAAATAATTTATTCATCGGTCTTGGCTTCTTCCTCATATTTTTGGTAAAAAAAAAAAATCGCAATCTGCGTTTATTGATTGGTTTGCGCAAAAGTTGCCGTGTTTACAAACCATGAGAATTTATTTCTGCCGCTTTTACATTTTTTAAATTTTTTTTTTGCTAGTAATGGTGGCGATCTGTGATTTTTATCGGGACTTTGATATTGGGGTAGACATGTCAGACATTTTTATACTTTTTTAGGACCAATGACATTTATACAGTGATCAGAAATGTAAAACAGACGACACCAGTAACCTCAAAAAGCGTAGCCGTGCCCTTGAGCGTCTGTGGCACAAGACTAAGTCTCTCAAAGAATACAACCTGCCCTACATAATACAAATCTGCCCTACATAAATGCAATTCTTGCCTCCACACAGCCAAGCAGACCTATTTTACCACTCTTATTAACACCTTCTCATCTAGTCCCTGTCAACTCTTCTCTACCTTCAACTCCCTACTTCGTCCTCCACCGCTTCCACCCACTAACACACTCACTGCCCAGGAGATGGCTAATCACTTCAAAAGCAAGATTGACACAATTCTCCACTCTGCAGGCATCTTCCTCAGTTAACACCCCATGTCAACAAGCACAATCGACACTATCCTTATTCAAACCTGCTACTATTAGCGAGATTGCTAAACTCCTTTCTAACACCCACCTAACCACCTGTCCACTGGACCCTATTCCCTCTCAAATACTACACTCACCCTCTGACTCTATCCTACACTCTCTAACTCACATCTTCAATCTCTATCTCCTTGCTCCCCTTTTCCTCCAAACTCCACAAAGGCCTAGTCTACAACCAACTGAGACACCACCTTGTTAAGAACAAGTTTCTGGACCCCCTTCAATCTGGATTTCGCCCTCAACACTCCACAGAAACTGCCCTTCTTAAACTCACAAATGACCTATTAAACGCAAAAACCAATGGACACTACTCTGTACTCCTACTCCTGGACCTTTCGGCTGCCTTTGATACTGTTGACCACCTCCTCCTCCTCAAAAAACTTTACTCCCTCGGTCTCCGTGACTGTGCTCTTCAGTGGCTCTCGTCCTACCTATCCCATCGCACCTTCAGTGTAACATACAATTCTACCTCTCCTCTTCCTTTCTCTGTTGGAGTCCCCCAAGGTTCTGTTCTTAAACCTCTCTTATTTTCAATATACACCTCTTCCCTGGGTCGGCTGATAGCCTCCCACGGCTTTCAATATCATTTCTATGCTGATGATACCCAAATCTGCCTCTTCTCCCCCCAATTCACTCCATCAGTCTCCTCACGTATCACTAACTTATTAACACACATATCTGCCTGGATGTCACACCACTTCCTCAAACTCAACTTGTCTAAAACTGAACTCATAATATTTCCTTCCCCCAACTACTCTGTCAAGAGCAACGGCACAACCATCCACCCATCCCCACATGTTAGGGTGCTTGGTGTTATCCTAGACTCTGAACTCTCCTTTTGGCCCCACATCCAATCACTTTCTAAGGCTTGCCGCCTCAATCTCCGCAACATCTCTAAAATATGTCCCTTCCTAACCAATGAAACCACAAAGCTCCTGATTCACTCCCTGGTCATCTCTTGCCTCGACTACTGCAATTCCCTCCTCACTGGCCTACCTTTAAATAGACTATCCCCCCTCCAGTCCATCATGAATGCCGCTGCCAGACTCATCCACCTTACAAACCGTTCAGGGTCTGCCACCCCTCTCTGCCATTCCCTCCATTGGCTGCCACTCACCCAACAAATTAAATTCAAAATGCTAACAATCAGCTACAAAGCCATCCACAACTCTGCTCCCAGCTACATCACCAGCCTAGTCTCAAAATACTAACCAAACCGTCCTCTTCACTCCTCCCAAGACCTCCTGCTTTCCAGCTTCCTCATCACCTCCTCTCATAATCACCTCCAAGACTTCTCCTGAGCCTCGCCCATCCTCTGGAACTCCCTACCCCAATCTGTTAGACTGTCCCCAAATCTACCCACCTTAAGGCGATCCCTGAAAACTTTTCTATTCAGGGAAGCCTATCCTGCCACCACCTAACAACTACACTCCTCATTTTCTCAATCAGCTCATCCCCCCCAGTTATTGCCCTTTCGTATCATTTAACCCTCCCTCCTAGATTGTAAGCTCTAACGAGCAGGGCCCTCTGATTCCTCCTGTATTGAATTGTATTGTAATTGTACTGTCTGCCCTAATATTGTAAAGCGCTGCGCAAACTGTCGGCGCTATATAAATTCTGTATAATAATAATAATAATAATATTACTACTATATAAATGTCATTGGCAGTGAAGGGGTTAACATGCAGGGGGAGATCTAGGGGTTAACTGTGTTCCCTAGGCGTGTTCTAACTGTGCACGCGCGGATTGCCACTTATATACGGTGCTTCGTGCAATAGAGCCACACTGCAACTGTATATATACAGTACGCGGTCGGCAAGTGGTTAAAGGCTTATATGCAAGTTAAGCATAAAATGCTTAAAGTGAAACAATAAAAATTAAATATTCCTTTAAATAATGTGCCTTGGGGGTCCCCTTAGTCTGCCTGTAAAAGGGTGCACCTCTGTGATGTTTAAAACATAGACAGAGCAAAATGACATTTGTAAAGGAAATAATGTAATTTAAAACCTACACAGGCACATGTTGATGGGGACAAGAACCTCTTCCCCACAACCCTGGCTGTGGTTGTGGGGGTCTGCGGGGGCTTATCAGAATCTGGAATCCCCCTTTAATATGGGGGCCCCCAGATCCTGGCCCCCCCTATGTGAATTAGTATCGGGTACATCGTACCCCTACTAATTCACCAAAAAGTGTCAAAAAAGAAAACAACACAGGAGACAATTAGGGACAAGTCCTTTCTTAAAAAAAAAAAAAAAATAAGTGTCCCTCGTTGTAATCCATTGTCAATCATGGCGCGCGACAGACCTGAAAAAAAAGAAAAAGCTGCAACAGCTCCTCCTCCATGGGAGGGCTCCCACCAACTGACTGCTTTTTGCTTTGACAGTTTATTTATATGGCCGGACGGGGCTACTCAGTGACATACGCGTGATGACACCAAGCTATGCAGTGGAATAACGCCCTTACAGGATGTCTCCAACTTACAAGCAGACCTCAATGCACTGTCTAATTGGGTGACTGTGTGGCAAATGAGGTTTAATGTTGATAAATGTAAAGTTATGCACTTGGGGGCTAAGAATATGCATGCATCGTACATACGAGGGGGAGTACATCTGGGGGAATCCATAGGAGAAGGATTTGGGGGTTTTGGTAGATCGTAAGCTTAATAATGGCATGCAATGCCAAGCTGCGGTTTCCAAAGCAAGCAAAATCCTTTCTTGTATTAAGAGAAGTATGGACTCCAGAGATAGAGACATTGTTTTGCCCCTGTACAAATCATTAGTAAGACCTCATCTGGAATATGCAGTTCAGTTTTAGGCACCAGTTCTCAAAAAGGGAAACTGGAGAAAGAGCAGAGAAGGGCAACCGAAATAATAAGAGGCATGGAGGAGCTCAGCTATGAGGAAAGATTAGAGGATCTGAATTTATTCTCTCTTGAGAAGAGGAGATTAAGGGGGGATATGATCAACATGTACAAGTATATAAGTGGTCCATATAGTGAACTTGGTGTTGAGTTATTTACTTTAAGGTCATCACAAAGGACAAGGGAGCACTCTTTACGTCTAGAGGGAAAAAGATTTCATCTACAAATACGGAAAGGTTTCTTCACAGTAAGAGCTGTGAAAATGTGGAATAGACTCCCTCCAGAGGTAGTTTTGGCCAGCAGTAGATTGCTTTAAAAAAGGCCCGGATTCTTTCCTTATTGTAAATAATATAACTGGGTACTAACATTTTCAGGTAAAGTTGATCCAGGGTGAATCCGATTGCCTCTCGGGGAATCAGGAAGGAATTTTTTCCCCCGTTATAGCAAATTGGATCACGCTTTGCTGGGGTTTTTTTGCCTTCCTCTGGATCAACTGTGGGTGAAAGATTGTATATGGGATTATTTGTTTTTTATATATATATATATATATATATATATATATATATATATATATATATAAATGTTTTTTTTTTGGTTGAACTGGATGGACTTGTGTCTTTTTTCAACTTGACTAACTATATAACTATGACCCGCCCCCTCTGACATCACATGGCGTTAGAAGTGGCGGGGCCGCTCACTTACATTGCCGGTTGGCCCCGCCCTGCCATATAATTAAACTGTCAGAGCAAAAAGCGTGCAGATGACGGGAGCCCTCCCAACGGGGAGGAGCTGTGCGCGCCATCTGCATGCAATGCATTATGGGGCGCTCCACGCCGGTCGAAGTTGCTGTGAACACCCTATAATGTTCTAAATTCAACAAATGGGTGAACGCCCGATGTTCAAGTCGAACTTACGTTTGACTTGAACCGCGGGCCCATCCCTAGTGACCACCTGTGTTGTATTCTGCATTGGGATTGTAAGGATTGGGAAGCTGCAATATATTTAAATTGGTTGAAAATTCTGTTACGCTACTTTTACCTTCAGGTAAGCCTATAATAAGGCTTACCTGTAGGTACCGTGAATATCTTGCACAGTTTAGGAGATATTCAGTATATGAGCTGCTGCCGATGTCATCGATGCATGAGCAATGAAGAAACGGCCTGCTGGTGCCGTTTCTTTAGGGCCCGTGCCGTGACCGGTGGCTCCCACGCGCATTAATTACTGGGGTTCCGACCAATCACAGCGCCGGAGTCCGCAAACCCGGAAATAACTCGGGGAGACATGTTGGCCACGTCAGCGGGTTGTTGGCGCTGATCCACGGCATTGTTCTAAGGTAAGTATTTAATAATGAGCTAGTATGAGATGGTCTTTGTCTTGCAGGATTTTTTTCTTTTTTTTTGAGGTTTACAACTTCTTTAAGCTCCTTGACTGTATTCCCGAGTATGGCTCGGGGTATGTTTTCACTGCGAATAGCGGTAACCCCGAGCCACACTCTAGATTGCATTGCTGGATCCAAGGCAGTATTACTCCCCTTGTCCCCTGGATCCATCGATGCCTCCCCCGCTGTGTCTGCGGGCTGTGTCCTCCGCCGATGCCTGCGTGTGCTGTGCTCCATTCCCTGTGAGCTCCGTGTCGCACGGGGGCAGAGCCTTGTGGCAAATCTTGTAACATAAGTGACATTCCGTCGCCGCCATCTTGCTATACCCAGCACTCGTCCACAGTAAGGATAGAGTGAGAAGGCGGGAAGTGAACCTCTTTTTTACACCCACTGGAGTTTATGATTTCACACTTATTTCTAATAGTAAACTGAACTTATATAGCGAAATATAGTCGTTTGAAATTCATCTCACTGTTTTCACGTTCAATTGTAAAAGCAGCGGCGTTCTGTCACATTACCAAAGCTGTCAGATCAGCAGGCTTGCTGCTGCTTTTAAAATTGAACATCAAAACAGTGTAGTGTATTTCAAAATACTGTATTTCAGTATGTAAGCCCCGTTTACTGTTAAAAATAAGTGTGAAATTAAAAACTCCGGTGGGTGTAAAAAGATGTCCACTTGCCGCCTTCTCACTGTATTCTTACTGCAGAGGAATGCAGGGTGTAGCAAGATGGCGGCGACAGAACGTCACTTCCGTTACCAGATTTGTCGTGGTTGTTTATTGTGTCGAAATACCGGCTCCCAGCTTGAAAGTGAAAGTGATTCCCCCTTCCGTGGTTCCCAGGCTGTCCATTGCTTCCCGACGCTCAGGAACACATCCGCTGGCTAGGGGAGAGAGACTACAGTGAGACTGAGGCAAGTCCATGCCTCGGTCTCACATGCAAACGATGAAACCGGAAGTTATGTCACTTCCGGTTTCATATGCACACTTTCCTGGCCGGTACAGCCTGGAGACACATCTAACCAAGCCGATCTGTGCTTGGTTAGATGGTGTGAAGGGCAGGGGAGACATGGGTGTCTATTAGACCTCCATGTCTCCATAAAGAGTACCTGTCACCTGCCCAATGCTTTCACATAGGGGTTTATTAACCCCTTGTGATAGCAATCACCTAAAAATAAATAGAAAAAAAAAAGTAAAAAAAAAAAATGATGATAAAAAACATGCCAAAACCCCTGCTGCACTGCACACCAGTGCAAATGCGAACACCAACTCTAAATTGATAAGCTGTAACAGCTTTTAAAGCATCACCTATAGTGATTTTTGGGCACCATAGGTTTTGGCGCTATCGTAGGTACACTCAATTTTAAAACATGGAATGTTAGGTATTTCATCTTTTATATTTTAACCAAAAATGGGTATTATATGGCATGGTTTTGCACTCAATTTCATTTAATTATATATTTTTTAAGTTTAATAAACAGTTGCGCAAATATCACGTGAAACAAAAAATTGCAACTGTTACCTTTTTATTCTGCTTTTTTTTTGTAATTTTATTGCCAAAAATTATGATTTTTTATTTTTATGCAACAAAGAAAATAAATTGCTCTGGAGCTGAACCGGTTAAAGTGCTAAAAATGTAGAGGCTGTTTGCTTAACACACCCTTGAACCCCGCGCTGCCCGCAGTTTTCCCGGAGAAGAGGATGCACCCCACACCCCCTGCTCTCCCAAGCGGCCACATTATGACAGGAAAGCGGCACAGCTGCAGGCTGCATGTGGTAGAGTCCGCTCGTCACACTTCTCCCTCTGCCAGGAGCTGCAGGATCAGAGGACAGGGAATGACAGGGAAGGAGTCTGAGCGTCGCTCTGTGTTCCTCCTGACCCCACCCACTCCTGACAGACTTGTGTAGCCCACAACCAAGTCAAGTGTTCTGGCTGTGCACTATAGGTCTGATAGGCAGAGACTGCCCTGTGTTGCATCACCGTGAAGCTTCTGCAAACAGTTGAGAAAGAATGGTGGAGAGAGGGGGGGGGGTGGTAGAGGGGGATTTGCATGTGCAGAGAATCAGCTGTAATGAGGTTGGAGGTGTAGTGCAGGGAAGGGGGTGAACTTATGAAAAGAGGTGAGAGTTGAGTAGGGGGCAGGTTGTGTAAGCTATAACAGAGGAGAGCTGTGGATTGGGGGGGTAAAGAGGCGGTGGATGGGGGGGTACAGAGGTGAGCTGTGGATGGGGAGGGGGGTACAGATGTGGATGGGGGTAGAGAAGTGAATTGTGGATGAGGGGATACAGAAGAGAATGGGGGGCACAGAGGTAAGCTGCGGGTGGGGCAGGTACAGAGGTGAATGTGGATGAAGGATACAGAGGTGGGCTGTGGATGGGGGTTACAGAGATTGGAGTTGAAATGAATGAATTTGAATGACAATTACACTGTACCTATATGAAATGTTTGTCTTTTTTTCACACAAATAGAGTTGTCTTTTGGTGGTATTTAATCACCACTGGGTTGTTTATTTTTTGCACGATAAATAAAAAAACAGAACATTTTGTAAAAAATGCATATTTTTTGGTTTCTGTTATAAAATTAGTAATTTTTCTTCAAACATTTTGACCAAAATGCATACGGCTATATTTCTTTGGTAAAAATAACCCAAATCAGCGTATATTATTTGGTCTTTGTGAAAGTTATAGAGTCTACAACATTGGTTCTCAGTTCCTGTCCTCAGGACCCACTATCAGGCCAGGTTTGTAAGATAACTGAAATACACCACAGGTGATATAATTTTCTGCTCAGTGATTGCAGTATTCTAGTCTGCATCTCCCCAAGGTAATACTTAAAATCTGGCCTGTTAGTGGGTCCTGAGGATAGGAGCTGAGAACCACTGGTCTACAAGTTATGGCGCCAGTCATTGAAAATTGATCACACCTGATGTACTGATGGCCTATCTCCGTTCTTGAGTCGCTAACAAGCCAGAAGAGTACAAATTCCCCCCAAATGATCCCTCTGCAGAATGTAGACATTCCAAGGTATTTATTAATATGCATGGTGAATTTTTTGAAGTTGTGATTTTTTTTCCACAATTCTTTGCAAAATGAAGATTTTTTTTCACACAATTGTCATATTAACAGGTTATTTCTCTCACATGGCATATGAATACTTGCATATACACCCCAAAACACATTTTGCTACTCCTCCTGAGTATGGCAATACCACATGCGTGAGACTTTTCACAGCCTATCCACATAGAGAGACCCAACATGCAAGGAGCACCGTCAGGTTTTCTAGGGACATAAATTACACATCTAATTTCTTGGCTACCTATTACAATTTTGAGGGCCCCTGAGCACCAGGACAATGGAAATGCCTGCAAAATGATCCCATTTTGGAAAGCAAACACCCCAGCGTATATCCTATAAGGCATTAATGAGTCCTTTGAACATGTCATTTGTTTTCCACAAGTTTTTGGAATATGTGGGAAGAAAATGAAGATGCATTTTTTACACATTTTTTACACATATTTATGGCACTGATGAGGATCCACTGATAGGGTGGCACAGATGAGCACTCACTGATGGGTACTATTGGGCACTGATGAGCACTGCAGTGGCACAGATGAGCACTGCAAGTGGCACCGATGAGCACTCACTGATGGCACTATAGAGCACTGATATGCACTGTAGGGCACTGATGGAATTGTAGATCACTGATGAGCACTGATAAGCACTGACTGATGGCACTGATGAGTAGTGTAGAGGCACTGACGTGCACTGTAGGGCACAGATGGAATTGTAGGTCACTGATGAGCACCGATAAGCACTCACTGATGGCACTGTAGTGGCACTGTAGGGCACCGATGGCACTGATGTGCACTGTAGGGCACTGATGAGCACTGTAGTGGCACTGATGAGCAATGAAGTGGCACCTTAGGGCACTGATGAGCACTGTAGTGGCACTATAGGGCACCGATGAGCACTGTAGTGGCCCTGATGAGCACTGTAAGGCACTGATGAGCACTGTAGTGGAACCGCAGGGCACTGATGAGCACTGTAGTGGCACCGATGAAGACTTTAGGGCACTGATGAGCACTGTAGTGGCACCGTAGGGCACTGATGAG
>BLSH010479686.1:409499-425138 GCA_018402905.1 Glandirana rugosa | reverse complement strand
TTTCTTTATATCGGCATACGTAAAACCAGTTTTACAAACTTCTTTTTAATGATTAAACGTTTTAAAATATTGTCTTTGGTTTTTTTTTACGTAATAAAATGTTTTACAAGACAAAAAAATAAATAGCACGTTTTTTATTTGTTGGGTCACCACTAATTTATGGTGGTTTTCTGTTGAGATAAACACACTTTTTTCCTGTTTGTAAAGTATATCCATGTCACATTAACAGTAAGTTTAAGTAGGTAAAGTTAAGGTTAGAGACATGGGGGGTACAGATGTGGTAGGGGGTAGAGAAGTGAGTTGTGGATGAGGCGATACAGAGGAGAATGGGGGGCACAGAGGTAAGCTGCGGGTGGGGCAGGTACAGAGATGAATGTGGATGAAGGATACAGAGGTGAGCTGTGGATGGGGGGTACAGAGATTGGAATTGAAATGGATGAATTTGAATGACAATTACACTGTACCTATATGAAATGTTTGTCCTTTTTTCACACAAATAGAGTTGTCTTTTGGTGGTATTTAATCACCACTGGGTTGTTTATTTTTTGCACGATAAATAAAAAAACAGAACATTTTGTAAAATAATGCATTTTTTTTTGGTTTCTGTTATAAAATTTTGCAAATTAGTAATTTTTCTTCAAACATTTTGACCAAAATGCATACGGCTATATTTCTTTGGTAAAAATAACCCAAATCAGTGTATATTATTTGGTCTTTGTGAAAGTTATAGAGTCTACAACATTGGTTCTCAATTCCTGTCCTCAGGACCCACTATCAGGCCAGGTTTGTAATATAACTGAAATACACCACAGGTGATATAATTTGCTGCTCAGTGATTGCAGTATTCTAGTCTGCATCTCCCCAAGGTAATACTTAAAATCTGGCCTGTTAGTGGGTCCTGAGGATAGGAGCTGAGAACCACTGGTCTACAAGCTATGGCGCCAGTCATTGAAAATTGATCACACCTGACGTACTGATGGCCTATCTCCGTTCTTGAGTCACTAACAAGCCAGAAGAGTACAAATTCCCCCCAAATGATCCCTCTGCAGAATGTAGACATTCCAAGGTATTTATTAATATGCATGGTGAGTTTTTTGAAGTTGTGATTTTTTTTCCACAATTCTTTGCAAAATGAAGATTTTTTTCACACAATTGTCATATTAACAGGTTATTTCTCTCACATGGCATATGAATACTTGCATATACACCCCAAAACACATTTTGCTACTCCTCCTTAGTATGGCAATACCACATGCGTGAGACTTTTTCACAGCCTATCCACATAGAGAGACCCAACATGCAAGGAGCACCGTCAGGTGTTCTAGGGACATAAATTACACATCTAATTTCTTGGCTACCTATTACAATTTTGAGAGCCCCTGAGCACCAGGACAATGGAAATGCCTGCAAAATGACCCAATTTTGGAAAGCAAACACCCCAGCGTATATCCTATAAGGCATAATGAGTCTTTTGAACATGTCATTTGTTTTCCACAAGTTTTTGGAATATGTGGAAAGAAAATGAAAATGCATTTTTTACACATATTTATGGCACTGATGAGGATCCACTGATAGGGTGGCACAGATGAGCACTCACTGATGGGTACTATTGGGCACTGATGAGCACTGCAGTGGCACAGATGAGCACTGCAAGTGGCACAGATGAGCACTCACTGATGGCACTATAGAGCACTGATATGCACTGTAGGGCACTGATGGAATTGTAGGTCACTGATGAGCACTGATAAGCACTGACTGATGGCACTGAAGAGTAGTGTAGAGGCACTGACATGCACTGACGTGCACTGTAGGGCACAGATGGAATTGTAGGTCACTGATGAGCACCGATAAGCACACACTGATGGCACTGTAGTGGCACTGTAGGGCACCTATGGCACTGATGTGCACTGTAGGGCACTGATGAGCACTGTAGTGGCACTGATGAGCAATGTAGTGGCACTATAGGGCACCAATGAGCACTGTAGTGGCCCTGATGAGCACTGTAAGGCACTGATGAGCACTGTAGTGGGACCGCAGGGCACTGATGAG
The DNA here is from genome assembly GCA_018402905.1 of Glandirana rugosa. NCBI lineage: Eukaryota > Metazoa > Chordata > Amphibia > Anura > Ranidae > Glandirana > Glandirana rugosa. The sequence continues at coordinate 423,089 of BLSH010479686.1, read as the reverse complement.
CACTGTAGTGGCACCGATGAAGACTTTAGGGCACTGATGAGCACTGTAGTGGCACCGTAGGGCACTGATGAGCACTGAAGTGACACTGATGAGCACTGTAGTGGCACTGATGAGCAGTGTAGTGGCACTGATGAACACTGTAGTGGCGCCATAGGGCACTGATGAGCACTGTAATGGCACTGTAGGGCATTGATGGCACTGGTGTGCACTGTAGTGGCACTGATGAGCACTGTAGTGGCACTGTAGGGCACTGATGGCACTGATGTGCACTGTAGTGGCACTGATGAGCACTGTAGTGGCACTGTAGGGCACTTATGGCACTGATGTGCACTGTAGTGGCACTGATGAGCACTGAAGTGGCACTGATGAGCAGTGTAGTGGCACTGATGAACACTGTAGTGGCACTGATGAGCAGTGTAGTGGCACTGATGTGCACTGTAGTTGCACCATAGGGCACTGATGAGCACTGTAGTGGCACTAATGGGCATTGCAGTGGCACTGTAGGGGCACTGTGATGGCACTGTAGGGGCACTGTGATTGCACTGTAGTGGCACTGATGAGCACTTTAGTGGCATTGTAGGGCACTGATGGCACTCATGAGCACTGTAATTGCACTAATGAGCACTGTAGTGGCACTGATGAGCACTGTAGGGGCACCATAGGGCACTGATGAGCATTGTAGTGGCTCTGATGAGCACAGTAAGGCACCGATGAGCAATGTAGTGGCACTGATGAACACTGTAGTGGCACTGATGAGCACTGTATTGGCACCATAGGGTACTGATGAGCACTGTAGTGTCACTGATGGGCACTGTAGGGGCACTGATGGCACTGTAGGAGCACAAATGGCACTGTAGGTGCACTGTGGGGGCACTGATGGCACTGTAGGGACACTGTAGTGGCTGTGATAGCACTGTAGGGTCACTATGATGGCACTGTAGGGGCACTGGTGGCAGTGTAGGGGCACTGTAGTGACACTGTAGGGGCACTGTAATAGCACTGATGGCACTGTAGGGGCACTGTGATGGCATTGATGGCAATGTAGGGGCACTGTGAAGGCACTCAGGATTATGCCAACTCACGTGGCTGCAGTGTTTCTCTCTCCTCTCCGCACACCAGTACAGCATGCAAGAAGAGAGATACACTGCAGCAGCGTTAGCTGAACAGGGCATGATCCAGGTTTGTTGAGAAAGTGATTACTCTGTCATTGGACAGAACGATCACTTGGTAAAGGGCTGCTGTGATTGGCCCTTTATCCCGATCCATGAGAAGCACAAGCATGGTTGGCCATCATATGATGGTCTCCCAGAACCAGCCGGCCACGCTGTAGCCGTCAATCGGCTATAGCGCGCTCGGCAAGTGGTTAATCAGAGAGTGTATTTTATAAATACAATTTGTTTTTTGTATACAATAAAAATAAAATATTAATTTACCTTATTTTTCCCTTTTATGTTTCCTTAGCTATCCATAATCATCCATATACAAAGCTATACAAGTCAGTAGCTCCAGCAAAAATATGCACACACAACTAAATAGAGTAGTGATTCATCCACTCTATGGCTTGTTCTTTTCAGGCATCCATGCATGCTTTTAGTTTGGAGAGAGTTTAAGAGAAGTGAAAATATAAGTGGTACCCTTTTGTATAACAAAATATATTTTGTTGTGCAAGCTTGTAAGAAGATTCCATTATTTTTGTCATAACTAAAACGCGCTTCTTTCACAATACTGTATTGCATCGCCTGTATTCATTAGAAAATACCTTCCTTGCTTCGCTGATTTGTATTTGTGTCTTCTCATTTAAATCTCATTCTTTTTTTGTTGCTTTAATTAAAGTGGTTGTCAACTCATGACAACCACTTTAAACTACAGGTAAGCCTACAATTAGGCTTACCTGTAGGTCCTGGGAATAATTCCCTGTATCTGCAAGTGCCTACTACATCGCCACATGCGCATTGAAGAATCGGCAACCAGGGTAGCCCAGGGTGCCATTTCTTCTGTTGATGTGCCCTAAATGATGGCTCCCATGCGCATGCTGGAGCCCGCACTGTGATTGGACAGAGCCGCAGACCCAGAAACAGCATGTCACCGGTCACATCGGTGTGCCGAGACCGCTGGAGCAGCTTTGTTCCAAGGTAAGTATTTCATAATGAACTAGTATGCCTTTGCTTTGCAGGTTTTTTTTGTGGGGGGGGGGGGGGGACTTTACAGCCTCTTTAACTTGTGTCTTTTAGTGTCCACTGCATGTGTGCTTGTGTATGTTTATATAAGTATGTGATAACTAGTAATAATAATAGTATACTAAGAGCCGATTCACACAGGGGCGACTTGTCAGGTGACTTGAGTGCGCATTGCAATGGAACCATTCTAATAGGAGCGGCTCAGGTCGCTACGACTTAGAAAAAGGTTCCTGTACTACTTCGGGGCCAACTTTAGGCAACTTGCATTGACTTCTATTACAGAAGTCGTTTGCAAGCCTCACTGAAGTCGTGTTGTGCGGGGTCACGCTGAGTCACCCCTGAAGTTGGATCGTCCCTGTGTGAAGCGGCTCTAATTACATAACTTTAGTGTTAAGAGAGACAGTCTGAAGGCATACAGTATCTGCTGTTCTCTCTGTACAAAAGCCATAATGCTCTGTGAATTCTGTGTCATAGGTGCAAAATGGATTAAAACTGAACTCAGGGCAAACAGCTAAATACACATATGGAATAAAGACTTCTGTTTCTGGCCATCCAGTCTGAGATTTCCACCGATCTGGCACTCAACACAGTTATGTCTGCAAAGGAATGATTCCTGATTTTTGCTGGGGCTCTGCTACAATCACAGATCTACCCCACCCCCCACCCTGTCAATGGACAGTGAATGGAGATGCAAACTAATGCACTCCTCTGTCTGTCCCTCTGCTCTTACAAGGTTGTACAAACATACTTCTAATTTGCTTTCAATCTATCATACCTCACACGTGCATGCATACACAGACTAGGGCCAATTGATTAACCAACCAGCGTGATCTTTACTGAGAGTAGCAGAGTGGAAATAACTGCTAACTAAGAAATAAATTTATGTCCATCCCTTATTTGCTAAGAGGCACCTAGCCAATCCTCAAACTTTTTTTGGTTACAGTACAAAAAAATCAAATATACAAAAATAGAAAGAACAATAACTTAAATAAACTATACTACCCTAAATACACTTTCTAAAAAGAAACACACAAACTCTCTAACCAAAGAAAAAAAATAAGAGACCTTTTTTTTTAAGTAAAATTTGCCTAAGCAGCTCAGTGCATGAAACTGAGTATCCACTTTGGCAAAACTGTAGGTCATTTTGCTGCAAAATCAATTATCTGAAATCACTCTGATCAATTCTAATCATTCTCTTTTGCAAATAAGGGTGTAGTACAGACAGCAGGTTGAGCCCATGTTCACATCGGGCCGATTTGGAATGCAATTTAAAATGTCAGATCGCATGCCAAATCGGCAGCTATTGCCAGCAATAGCTCTGTCAGAATCGGCACTGCACCAATTCCCAAAAGTAGTTCCTGCACTACATTTGGCAACTTCGGGGGGCGATTTCAGTAGATATCTGAGCAGGAACCCACACAGATGTCTCTGAAATTGCTCCCGAAGTCGGACTGACATGCGAGTATGAAACTGTGAGAGTTCAAGCTGAACTTGCACAATTTCTAACCCGCTGTCAGTGTGAACCCTGGGCTAAATGAAGCAAAATAAGACATGCAGGTGAGCTTAGCATAAATCAAGGTGGATGTGTGTGTTTCCTATACATGGAAATTGCTACAAAGGTAACTCGTGGCAAACATACCCAGTACTATGCAAAAGCAACTCAAATGCAAAACAAGAATATCTTAGGTAATATGTGCATTTTACCTATTATCTCACCTGTGATGCAGTCATGAGAACAACAAAATATGTTTGGGGCAGCACAGTCAATGTGTGGTTAGCACTTCTGCCTAGCAGCACTAGGGTTGCTGGTTTGAATCCCAACCATGACACTACCTGTCTGGAGTTTGCATGTTCTTCCTGTGCCTGTGTGGGTTTCCCTCCCACGCTCCAAAGACATGCTGGTAGGTAAATTGGATGCATCCTGTCTAAATTGGCCTTGTATGTACGAATGTGAGTTAGGGACCTTAGATTGTAAGCTCCGTGAGGTCAGGGACTGATGTGAATGTACAATATATATGTAAAGCTCTGCATAAATTGACAGCACTATATAAGTACCTGTAATAAATTTTCCACCAGTAGCCTTTAAGAAACAGTGCTCTAGTGGAGCTGTCATATGTATATATAACATTTTTGTGACTTTTTTGTACTTTTATTTTTTGCAGATCACCATGGTAGCTAACCAATCGGTCTTTACGGACTTTCTTCTTTTAGGGTTTTCCATTGAGGGGCAGAAAAGACTTTGCCTTTTCATTTCTTTATCGATCATCTATTTTGTCACTATCACAGCCAATGTCTTCATTATTGTCATAGTCAAAGCAGAACATTGTCTTCATAAGCCAATGTATTTCTTCATCGCTGGACTCTCATTCCTTGAACTCTGGTATCCCTCTGTCACAGTTCCAAGACTCCTGTGGTCTCTTAAAACAAAAGACCAATATATTTCTTTAACTGGTTGCATGGCTCAATTTTATTTTCATTTTGCCCTTGGAGCAACAGAAATGTTTCTTCTGACTTCAATGGCGTATGACCGATATGTCGCTATTTGCAATCCACTGCGCTATTTGATTATTATGAGTCCCAATGTTTGTACTATACTCATACTAGGATCATGGGTATGTGGATTCATTGGCTTTATTGGCCCATGTTTAAAAATATCCACACTTTGGTATTGTAAGGGGAATAGGATAGATCATTATTATTGTGATTTTGCCCCAGTTATCCGCTTGTCCTGCTCTGGTACCGAGCAAGCCGGGAATGTGTTTTATTATACTACACTTTTTATTACTGTAGGTTGTCTTCTTCTGATTTTGATGTCATATGCATTAATTACTCAAATGGTCATTAAATGCCCTTCTGCTTCAGGAAGACATAAGGCATTTTCAACATTTGCTGCTCATTTGTGTGTTGTTATTCTTTTTTATGGTACAATAATGTTCATGTTCATCATACCAGTTGGCCGTAATTCCCTTCACTTTAATAAAATAGTCTCTGTTGTCCCATCCATAGTGACTCCACTTTTGAATCCCATTATCTACACTTTACGAAACCACGAAGTTAAAGAAGCTGTGTTGAAAATAGCCCAGAAAACATTGGCTTGTCAAGGGGGTACAGAAAATGTGTCATCCAATAAAAATGTATTTAGAAACTTTCAGGCGTAGTTTATTTAGAATTTAGAACATACAGGATGCATTCTGGCATGATCTTGGTGTATCAGTTGAGCCATGTACGCATATAGAATTATATGACAGAATTTATTTCTATGCTAGAATGATGCTATTTGTACAAGCCCTATATTGGATAGTTAGCAAATCTGATTCACTGCTACTTGTTTTATGAAAAAAGAAGATACAAATATTATTTGTTCACTGTCTGTTGCTTTTTAGTTTGTTGACCGAAAATATTTGAGTGAATCTAAAGGCCCGTACACACGGTAAAATTATCGGCGGAAAAAAGTCGTACGACAGCCTGTTGTGTGATAATCCGACCGTTAGTACACACCATTCAACAGCCAATTTTCAATTATCGACCAACAGAAGTTGAATGTGAAGACTAGAAAACTTTTGTCTGTCAACAGGCTTCGTCCAATTTTCAGCTTGTGTGTACAGAAGTTGACCAAACAAAAGTTGTAAGTAGGGATGGGCCGAACACCCCCGGTTTGGTTCGCACCAGAACATCCGAACAGACAAAACATTTTTCCGAACATTCGAACACCATTAAAGTTTATGGTACCCACACATGAAAAATCAAAAGTGCTCATTTTAAAGGTTTATATGCAAGTTATTGCCATAAAAAAGTGTATGGGTCCTGCTCTAGGGAACATGTATCAATGCAAAAAAAGTTTTTAAATCAATAGTTTTTTCAGGAGCAGTGATTTTAATAATGCTTAAAGAGAAACAATAAAAATGAAATATTCCTCTAAATAATGTGCCTGGGGGGTCCCCTTCGTCTGCCTGTAAAAGGGCGCACCTCTGTGATGTTTAGAACAGTGCCACCGCAAAATTACATTGTAAAGGATAATTGTCATTTTAAATTGCGGCTGTACTATATTGCCGGCTCCGAGCAATATACAAAAAAAATCACTGAAAAAATTTGCATAGGGTCCCCCCTCCCAGCAGACCATATCAGGCACTTCGAGTCTGGTATGGATTTTAAGGGGGACTCCACACCAAAATTTAAAAAAAAATTGATGTGGGGTCCCCCCTAAAATTCAAACCAAACCAAACCGAGCCTGCAATCTGGCCGACCAGGATGGGGGGGCGGGCAAACGGACCCCCTCCTGAGCCATACCAGGCTACATGCCCTCAACATGGGGAGTATGAGTGCTTTGGGGCAGGCGGGGGCTTTGCGCCACCCCCACCCCACAGCACCTTGTCGCCGTGTTGTTGGGGACAAGGAAATCTTCCCCACAACCCTGGGCTGTGGTTGTGGGGGTCTGTGGATGGGGGGCTTGTCGGAATCTGGAAGCCCCCTTTAATAAGGGGGCCCCCAGATCCTGTTCCCATGTGAATTTGTACATCATACCCCTACTAATTTAACAAAAAGTGTCAAAAAAGGAGACAATTAGGGATAAGTCCTTTATTAAAAAAAAAAAATAAGTGTCCCCCGTTGTACTCCATCGTCAATCACGGCGTGCGACGGACCCGAAAAAAAAAAAAGCTGCAACAGCTCCTCCCTAATGCGAAAGCTCCCGTAGATTGAGCTTGCTTTGTTTTGACAGTTTATTTATAGTGTAGAGCGGGGCCACCTGGTGATGTAATTAAGTGACCCGCCCGTCACATGATGTCAAAAGGATGTGGGGTCACCCGTACGTCACCGGATGGCCCCATCCTTCACTATAAATAAACCGTCAAAACAAAGTGAGAGCAGACAGTGGTAGCCCTCCCATTAGGGAGGAGCTGTTGCAGCTTTTTTTCTCCGGGTCTGTCGTGCGCCATGATTGGCGATGGATGACAACGGGGGGGGGGGCACTTATTTTTTTTTTCTTTTTTAATAAAGGACTTGTCCCTAATTGTCTCCTGTGTTTTTTTCTTTTTTGACACTTTTTGGTGAATTAGTAGGGGTACAATGTAAATAGTCCGGAACTCCCAAACCTCCAGTTTCCTTAGGAGCTCATAGCATGACACCCACTAGTCGACTACCTTTAGTACCCCAGGTGAAGATAAAGATTTTTTTCTTTGAAAATTATGGATTGCCTCCAAATGAACGGAGATTGGGAGGTTTCGGAAATAATACAACAGTTTGGGCAAGGCTATCATTTTCACAGATGCAATCTAAAGCTACATTTTTAAAAATGTAGATAGCATGGGGAAGGAATAGAACCTTTCACAGTATTTTTTTGTTGATGGGAAAAATAAAAATTTCAGGATGTCAGGGGAACAGAAATAAAGAGGATATCTTCCAATGGGGACACTTGTTACAGTAACAATTGCCTAAGAGATGATTTCCTGTACTTTTGAGAGATCATTTCCTGATGTGTCTCAAGGCAGGAACTGAATGAAAATGTCGCTAAAGGGACACTAAGTGATAAATACCACATGCATTTTTTGTGTTCAAATAACTCATTTATTTAACTCAGAAGCAGGCAATTCACTAATAACATGGTAGTAATCACATCCATTAATTTGTTTACTTTGCAGTATTTATTGTATTTTTTTACACCTTCATTTACTATAGACCAGGCCTTCAGCTGCAGTGGGAAGTGAAACATTTAGCAGAGGTTTTCCTACCACTTCTACATGTGACAGTTCCAGCTAAGGGTAGTTGTCAGGGAGCCAGCACTTGCTGGCATCCTAACAACCAGTGACTCATCTATGCCCTGCTCATTCAGTTGTCAGCCGGGCATTCCACACATGAATTTAAACAAAGGAGTGGGGACAACAAAGAGGTGAGTCAAACAAGATGGCAGCTGGTCTGTGTAGTTCTGTCCCCATAGAAAGCTATGGGGCCATTTTGTAATTACATTTTGTAATGGGGGCTACATATCCCAACATGCATTGCTGCAGTAGTGACTGTTCCACGCCCCTCCAGCCTGTGCCTTAGAATAAGAGGGAGGTGATTCCTCACAGTAGGCTGTAATTTACCACTGTGTATACACCCACATGTGTAACTCTATAGTGTGCTGCTCAGATGTGATAGGGAGGAAATGATTGGCAAAGAAACTCACCGAAAACTGAGCATGTGCAGAGTTGCCACCACAGCTGCAAAATGACTAGCTGAATTAGGGGCATGAACAGAAGGTGGAGGTAGAGAGCAGCAGGATCAACCAGGTTTTTTGCGGAATATAGAAAATGAATCTCATAGTAACTGAGTGATTATGAACAGCATGTAATAGAGCATTTGTTAATGGTTTGTTTTTTTATGATGTGGGTTTAGTGACACTTTAAGCTTCAACCAGTGTGATTTGGTGCTTACACAAGTCATCTCACAGCGTGATTACAGTGGTGGGAAATTTAAGGAATTATAAGCAGCCATAAATGTCAGTGTAGCCCTATCCCCACAAGGGACACTGATTTGTGTCCCAGGATTTCTCCCTGTGGAGCAGCAGCCAGACAAACAATAACTTTTACTCCACTGGCTCAGAAATGGTCTAAGAGTTGCCTTTTTAAAAGTGTAGTGCAGATTAACTGGGATGGGTTTGAAGGAGCTGTGGGATACTCCAGAACACTAGAACAGGAATATGAGGACCCTCTCCACTTGGCAGCAGCTTCTCAGAACAGTCCCTTAAGCAGTAGGACAGAAAGTGGACAGTGCTGAGACTACATTGGCAATATCCCAGGCCAGATAAGCCTTAAAATATGTACTGAAGAGGTTAAAAACAGCAGCAGTCACTGAGATTCTTCTCCCTTGGGTCTGTGTTCACAGTGTCCCCAAGGCTTGGTTGCCTCTCTCAGACTCAGGCAGACAGACTCCTCTGTAAAGTTCCCAGATCAGATTCTCAGTGGCACCCCTATTTTGGCTCCCAAAGGACTTGTAAAAGGATAGGCCATCCAGCTAAGCAAAACTGAGACCTCAATGAGACAGGCAAAACACTTAGCAGGACAGCCAAAAAGGATTGGCAGCCTTTCTGGTTGACATTCTCTCCCCCTGGTAAACTAACCCTGCTCTCTGAGGCTCCTAACTATTTATGCACTCCCCAACTATCATCTGTGCACACTTTTCAGGGTTTGGCTGAGCTACATAATTGCTCATTTGACTGTCCCACTCACTATATTCTGGGAATCTCTAGAAGATAGGGGGGAGCAGTCAAACTTGCAGCATGCGGAGCCTAGAAGCAGCCTAAAGCAATCAAATGCTGATCTGCTGATTATAGGAGACACACAGAACTAAATTTGCCTACCCTTATTAGCAGTCTATTTAGGAGGGTGCTACATCAGTATTTAGTCAACCCCATTTAGTTCAAGTCAGTACAAACATCAACAGTAAACATAAATAATATAGGAATGAGCATACAAGTTCCTTTCCTGAATGTGTACTGCAGTACTTATTGACCTATTATCAACATGAATGAATGGTAGAGAATTCTGCACCGAATCAAAGCGCATTGTGGTTAATAGTTACTATATTGTTATGCACCTGGGCCATTTTATTCCTCTAGCTAGTATATTCAAGATAAAAAAGAGACATGGGTCAAGAAAAGGGATATAAACAAAGAATGCAAAGTGTCAAATTTGATCTCTAAAGACTCGTACACACGGGTGCGACGGTCGCACGACTGGAAATCCAAAATTGTATGTTGGCTGTTGTGTCTCCCATACTGACATGCACTAAGCGATCGTACAACCAAGCCTAACGTAGTGACGTGTTATGAGCGTATAACGAGGAAGTTCAGGTGCATGTGATTTGTGAATTAGGAAGGTAGGTTTCCTAGAACGGACACTTCCGGGCATTCCTGACTTCTGAGCATGCCTGTTTTGCACGTACAACTTTGTTGGACCAACTTCTCTGTACACATGAGTCAACAGTTGTACAACCACTTATTGTACAACCAAAGTTTTCTAGTCTGCTCATCTAACTTCAGTTGTACAACTGTTGTACGGCGGCTGTTGTAATTGCGCATACTAACGGTCGGATGATCGTACAACAAGCTGGTTGTACGACGATTGTTACACAACCGTTGTACCTTATGTACGAGGCTTTAGTGTCCACCCAAGATTTGGGATTTTAATTTGCTTTCACTTTCAATGATAATGGTAAACAGGACAATTAGAAAGGGTGAATTTCCTTAACGGGGAACACAAACAGCAATAAAAACTGACAGGTGTTCTAATCTCTCTCCACTAAAAAAAATAAAAATAAAGTTTTGCCTTTGGTTACACTTTAACTGACATTTTCTGCAGCTTAGAATATTCACCTTTTTTCACTCTCCTACAGCTATGTTTAGCCACCAGGAAGCCCCGTGTAAGCTCGAAGTTTCAATTGGAGCTTATACAGAGCTAAGTTTACCATCCATGGAGCACTGATGGGTTCCTGAAAAACCAATCACAGAGCAGAAGCGCCACCACATTGGAAGATGGCGAGTGAGTCACATGCTCCTTATACCCAGAAATACTTGGCATTTCTTTACTCAGAAAAGAGTTGTGGGGGAGCAAAGGGAAACTAAGTGTGGACAGATGGTAGGGCCAGCATTAAACTAAACCTGGTGTTTTGCATAGGCAAAAGATACATTTACTGCATGGTAGAAGGGTAGAATACATCCAATAAAATGTGGCAGGCTTATTAACTGATAAACTCGTGCACTGGAACACAAGTTATTTAGAAAAGAAGTTTGTGCAAAAGAAGGTCCATTGAGACAAACAATTAACATAAAAGTTTTAGTAAGAACATTTTTTTTTCTTTTCTTATAACTGTATTCCCATATGTGTGTACACTGAAAGTCATTTGGCTTTTTTTCAGAGTTGCATATTCATCATGAGTAAAGGCCATTGTTACCTAGTTATATAAAGAGTGTTTATTTATGCAGAAAGTCATTTGAAAAATGTGAAGCTGGAGTATCTTTAAAAAGACCCACAAACCTTTATAGGTAAAGAATAGAAATAGAAATAATTGTAATGTTTTCTTTATGATTTTTCAATATTCTATATATGTGATATGTATTATTTACAGCCATACCATTCCATATGCATATTGTTAACATTAAAAAAGTGACAACTATAATGTTTGATACATTTTCTTCTTTCTTAGCAAAAACTAAAAAAAAACACACAAATTGAGAAAACGTGACTGTGTGTATTTTTGCAAAAAGAACAGGTTATATTTAAATACTATCATGCTTTATTTAGTAAATGTCAAAAGATCTGTTAGACCAGAAAGTGTGTTTTATATTAAATCCTGCAATGAGACATTACAGAGACTGCTAATTCTGGCCTTATTTTCTGGAAATAATAGTTGCCTGGCTGTTATACTGTTCCAGTGGGAGACAGTCCTAAGACACCGGGGTCAGAGTAGAGGTTGTTCTCTTAGCAAAGCAAATGTTCACTGAGCTTTATAAATAGGACTGTTCACTTCAATCACCCAATCATTTCGTAGCGGCATCCTGTCTTTTTACTTTTCTTTTTCCATATGGTTGAATACTTAAAAAGAACAGCTTATTTACATTATTCACTGCTAACTGAACTATCCCAATTATTTATCCCTATAAATTATCCAACTGCTTTATATGTAAATGCAAAACTAAATAATAGTAGCTTGCTACTGTATAGTATAAAATGAATACGTTCACATAGGTAAAGCCCTTTGATTTCTGACTATACAAACAAATTATTTTCTGTTTTATGAATTCATACATACAAATCAAGAACACCTTGTGAATACTTTCTTACCTTATTAGACAACTGGGACATTTTCCTTATGTCTAATTTTATTTTCCTAAATAGTGCATTTCTTGCCTACAAAACAATAAATGTTTCTAATTTCTAAAAGTGTTCTCACAGTTGTACTCTGAGCCTAGGTATCAAGGTAGAGGTTATGCCACTGCTACGTTCACAAGAGATTCATCAGAAACAAATAATGCTAGTCTAAAGTGTATTTCATGGCAACAAAAGAAAAAAATTCTAGTTTTGAACAGAGTGGGGAAGGATTAAAGTCCCGTCAGGTTTTTACCACTACCCGCATCTTGGTTAAAGAGATCTCTTTAACAGAGCCCCAGATAGCAGTAAACATCTGTCAGATGTTCTAATCTTTTCCCACTCTCTCCAGTAAACAAAACACATAGAGGTTGATTTACTAAAGCTGGAGAGTGCAAAAACCGGTGCAGCTGTGCATGCTAGCCAATCAGCTTCTAACCTCAGCTTGTTCAAGCAAACTTTGACAATAAAACCTTGAAGCTGATTGGTTTCTGTGTGGAGCTGCACCAAGTTTTGCACATTTAAGCTTTAGCAAATCAACCCCACTGTGTTAGACTAACCTCTGTGAAAACAAAGGATGTAAACTGCACTCCTTTCAGTGTTTGGCTGTCGTAATAGATGGAGACTCATTGTGGCTGTAACGAATGGTATCACGTACAGTCAGGTCCATAAATATTGGGACATCAACACAATTCTAAGATGTGCTTTAACTGCAGACTTTCAGCTTTAATTTGAGGGTATTTACATCCAAATCAGGTGAACGGTGTAGGAATTACAGCAGTTTGTATATGTGCCTCCCACTTTTTAAGGGACCAAAAGTAATGGGACAAATTAACAATCATAAATCAAACTTTCACTTTTTAATACTTGGTTGCAAATCCTTTGCAGTCAATTACAGCCTGAAGTCTGGAACGCATAGACATCACCAGACGCTGGGTTACATGCCTGGTGACGCTCTGCCGGGCCTCTACTGCAACTGTCTTCAGTTCCTGCTTGTTCTTGGAGCATTTTCCCTTCAGTTTTGTCTTCAGCAATTGAAATCCATGCAAGGTGCTGCGGCCAATTTTATACCATATTTGGAGTGTTTGTCTTATTTTGAATTCTGTGCAGCCTACATTCCCATGACACCTGCAACGCAGGTGAGTAGAGTTGAGCAAACCTCTGGAAGTTCGGGTTCTGCTGGTCCGTCCGAACTTCGGGACAAAGTCCGGGTCTGGGTCCGGACGGAACCCGAACGATCGCACGGACAACGAACCCCATTGAAATCAATGGGGACCCGAACTTTTAGGCACAAAAATGGCTGTAACAAAGTCCTGGAAAGCCCTAGAGGGCTGCAAAAGGAAGTAAAATGGGGGTAAGGGTAGGGTAAGTGCCCTACAAAAAAATGGGGACAGGGAAATAACTTTAAATATTTTTTAAAAAATAAAAACATAAAAAAAGCAAAAATGGAGGTGAATGTGGATCATCTTCAAACTGTGTCTGAAAAGTATTAATTAACGGTAGAAGCCATATAACTGTTCTAAAATCATCTTCAAACTAGGGCAAGTGCCCTACAAATAAATGGGGATAGG
>BLSH010479686.1:368507-379863 GCA_018402905.1 Glandirana rugosa | reverse complement strand
TTATGTAAGTACCCGTGAAAACATAGTCAATAAACAAAGTCATTGTGTTTGAAAATTACACTTGGACATGACAGGTGGTTACAAATATTTCAATTATAATGATCATATATGTCACGGAACGCTTTCATAAGCCGGGGGAAACTCGAAACGCTGGAAAACGGTGTAAAGTCCGAAGTTTGTATTTCTATATTTTGACATTAAAAAACACTTCTTAGTTGTTGTTCACCCTGTGTTAGTACTTCACCTTACTTTAAATAACCTATAAAGTTTGAAAAAATTGTTTATTTTTTGTCTTTTTAACCCGCACGTTTTAAATAACTGATACAAAAGTGCCCATGAATGTATTCCCTCTCTACACATAACTTTAAGTAAAATTATTCCCCTGTATGGATACACTAATGGGATTTGGTTAATATTTATAGACGTCTATTCACCAGTGGAAGCTTGTATTAGTTATGTATATAAAGTAATATGCTCTGACTTGTTATTGCAGAAAGAATTCATGAAAAACATGATACTGGAGTATCTTCCACAAGATCTCACACTGTGGCAGGTAAAACAGAACTACAGCATGTTGTATACAATATATAATGTTGTAAATAATGTAATGTTTTTTGATTTTGCAATATTCTATTCAAAACTGGACTTTGGGCAGATCAAAAAAACAATTAAAGGAAGCTTAGAAGGAATGGCTATACAACCACCCAATATTAAATGTTGTCTCCTCACTGCTCTTATCTTTTCTGCATGCATTTTAAATTAGGCCTCATGCACACAGGACGTTTTTTGACTGTTTTACAGCTGCAGACGTTTTTTTTCTACAGTCAATAAACCCTCCATCATGTTGTCCTATGTGTTCATGCACACACAAGCTGTTGTCAGCTGTTTCTAGCAGTGAGAGTTTTTGAGCTGTAAAAAAAACCCAAGACCTGAGGGTTCTGAGAGACGTTTTTCAGCTGTAAAAATGTTCAAACACTCAAAAACGGTCAATAATGCTCAAAAACGTTGATCCCCGCTGGTAAGCTGAAAAAAATCACTGACAAGCTACTGACGTCAGTCCTGTGTGCATGAAGCCCTAGGCTTTAGAAAACTTTAGAAAAACGTCCAAAAAACATCAGTGGCTTATCAATGATTTTTTCAGCTTACCAGCGTTATATTACTGCCGTTTTTTCACGTTTTTAAAGGGCCAGCTTTTTTTTTTTTTTTCCAATTAAAATGTTGAGGGTCGACGTTTTTTAGAGCGTTTTCAAACGTTTTTGGGTGTTTTTGAGCGTTTGATTGTTTTTACAGCTGAAAAACGCCTCTCGGAACCCTCTGGTCTTGGGTTTTTTTTACAGCTCAAAAATGTCACTGCTAAAAACAGTTGATAACAGCCAATGTGTGCATGAAGCCTTAGGCCTCATGCACACAGGACGTTTTTTGACTGTTTTTCAGCAGCTATTTTTAGCTGCAGACATTTTTTTTTTACAGTCAGTAAACCCTCCATCATGTTATCCTATGTGTTCATGCACACACAGGCTGTTATCAACTGTTTTTAGCAGTGACGTTTTTGAGCTGTAAAAAAACCCCAAGACCTGAGGGATTTTTGGGCGTTTTTCAGCTGTAAAAACGTTCAAATGCTTAAAAACTTCCAAAAACGCTCAAAAACGTTAATCACCAACGTTTTTGGACGTTTTAGACCAATTGCAAAAAAACCCAAAACGCTGGCCCTTTAAAAACACGAAAAAAACGGCGATAATATAACGCTGGTAAAAGCTGAAAACATCCCTGATAAGCTACTGACATTTTTTGACGTTTTTTTTAAAGGCCTGTGTGCATGAAGCCTTAGGATAATATGATAGAGGGTTTATTGAAAGTAGAAAGAAAATGTCTGCAGCTAAAAACAGCTGCTGTAAGGCTGCATTCACACAGGGACGACCCGACTTCGGTGCGACTTTACTAGGCAATTTCAGCTCGACTTTCAGCGAGACTTCAATGCGACTTCTATCGCGACTTCAGGGACTTGAGGCAACTTTACCACATGACTTTTGCGAGGGCGACTTTGCCTTCACCAATCAGAGAAGGGAGGGAGGGGGTTGCCTAAAAATAAATTCTATTCTTTATACTGTAAAGTCGCTTCCATGTAGATGGGGATCCGATTGGAGGTGACTTCTATTGAATCCTATGGGCACAAGTCGGATAGAAGTCACCTCCAAGTAGTACAGGAACCTTTTCTGAAGTCGCTCCGACTTCAGTAATGTACATTAAGTCAGCTCCCATTCATTTCAATGGGATTTCAAATGTCAAGCGACTTGGGCAACTTGAGGCGACTCAAGTTGGAGCGCAAGTCGCCCCTGTGTGAATGGGCACTAAAACAGTCAAAAAACGTCCTGTGTGCATGAGACCTTATTGTCAGTGAAAGTAACGTTTTGCTATTTTTATGACCGCAAACTGCCATCGATTAAAAGAAAAAGAAAACAAACGGCAAGAACAGTGTGCACCCAAATAACCTCACATCATAGCACTCACATTCAGAGCATGCCTGCCCTCCATCTCCACTGATAAAATAAAAGTTAGGCATACATCAGTTAGGCCTATCTTTGCTTAAAACTGTCCTTTTCCTAACCAATAATACACTGATGTAGCCTCTGCAATATCTTTAGGCCTCATGCACACAGGACGTATTAAAGCCGCTGTTTTTAGCTGCAGACATTTTTTTCTACAGTTAATAAACCCTCCATCATGTTATCCTATGTGTTCATGCACACATTGGCTGTTATCAACTGTTTTTAGCAGTGCCATTTTTGAGCTGTAAAAAAACCCAAGACCAGAGGGTTCTTTTGGACGTTTTTCAGCTGTAAAAACATCCAAAAGCTCAAAAACGCCCAAAAACGCTCAAAAACATTGATCCCCAACATTTTTGGACGTTTTGGATCAATTGGAAAAAAAAATTCTGGCCCTTTAAAAATGTGAAAAAACGCGAAATAACTATGGTAATATAACGCTGGTAAATGCTGAAAAAAATCACTGATAAGCTACTGATGTTTTTTTGGATGTTTTTTTAAAAGTACTGTGTGTATGAAGCCTAATGCTTGCAGTAAAGCAACAGCCTGTGTGCTTTGTCTTTAGTAAATTTGTGCCTAGACATGCTATTTTTTGTATACAAACTTTTTATTTTGGAAAATATAGTGGTACAAGAGAATATTGCATATCAAAAATACACCAGGTAATATATTATATACATGTAATCAAAAGGTTATTGAGTTGTATTTTGTTAACATAAAAAAATACAAGAAAAACTTAAGAATGCTAAAATTCTTGATATAAAGTTGCATAGAATGCAATATAATTAAACAAGGTATATTGTAAACATAAAAGCCATATATTATAATTATAATGAGTGTATATCTAATCTTCACGAATAGCCTTGCTATTTAAAATTTGTTTGTATATTTTGTATATTTATAATTTTTTTTTAATAGCCCTGCTATTTAAAATTGTCCTGTTGCTAGCCAGCACTGCAGTATCATTTGTAGTCTTTTAATTCTTAATTAGAGCTTGAAGGAAACAGGACAGTTTTGCATCAGCAGGATGGCCAATTTCTATCTGCAAGTAAAAAAAGTTCTGTTTGTATAAGAAAAAACAATGTGCAACGATTAGGGATGGGCCGAACAACCCCCGGTTCGGTTCGCACCAGAATGTGCGAACAGGCAAAAAATTTGTGCAAACATTCGAACACCGTTAAAGTCTATGGGACCCAAACATGAAAAATCAAAAGTGCTCTTTTTAAAGGCTTATATGCAAGTTATTGCCATAAAAAGTGTAATGGGACCCAGGACCTGCCCTAGGGGACATGTATCAATGCAAAAAAAAAGTTTTTAAATTGATAGTTTTTTCAGGAGCAGTGATTTTAATAATGCTTAAAGTAAAAAAAAAGAAAAATTCCTTTAAATAATGTGCCAAGGGGTCCCCTTAGTCTGCCTATAAAAGAGCACATCTCTGTGATGTTTAGAACATAGCCAGGGCAAAATGACATTTCCAAAGGAAAATTTGTCATTTAAAATTGCGGCTGTAATATATTGCCGGCTCCCGGCAATATACAAAAAACTCACTGAAAAAATTTGCGTGGGGTCCCCCCCCCCCAGTCCATACCAGGCCCTTCGGGTTTGGTGTGGATTTTAAGGGGAACGCCGCACCAAAATGTAAAAAAAAATTTGACGTTGGGTCCCCCCTAAAATACAAACCAGACCCTTATCCGAGCAGCATTGGGGGGGACGAGCGAGTGCCCCCCCTCCTGAACCGTACCAGGCCACATGCCCTCAACATGGGAAGTATGGGTGCTTTGGGGCAGGGGGGCTCTGCGCCCCCAACCCCAAAGCACCTTTTCCCCATGTTGATGGGGACAAGAGCCTCTTCCCCACAACCCTGGGCTGTGGTTGTGGGGGTCTGCGGGTGGGGGGCTTATTGGAATCTGGAAGCCCCCTTTAATAGGGGGGCTCCCAGATCCTGACCCCCCATGTGAATTAGTATCGGGTACATCGTACCCCTACTAATTCACCAAAAGTGGAAAAAAAGGAAACAAACCCAGGAGACAATTAGGGAAAAGTCCTTTATTAAAAAATAAAAAATAAGTGTCCCCGTTGTAATCCATTGTCAATCATGGTGCGCGACGGACCCAAAAAAAAAGCCGCAACAGCTCCTCCTCCATGGAAGGGCTCCCGCCGACTGAGCTCAGTTTGTTGTGATAGATTATTTATATGGCAGGACGGGGCCACTCAGTGACATACGTGCCTGACCCGCCCCCTTTGATGTCACATGACGTCAGAAGGGGCGGGGTCGTTCACTTAGGTCGCCGGGTGGCACCGTCCTGCCATATAAATAAACTGCCAGGGCAAAAAGCATGCAGACGGCGGGAGCCCTCCCAACGGGGAGGAGCTGTGTGTGCTGTCTGCATGCTTTTTGCTCTGGCAGTGCAATGCATTATGGGGCGCTCCACAGTGGAGAAGTCGCTGCAAACGCTCCATAATGTTCTAAATTCGACTCAAACCGTGGACCCATCCATAGCAATGATATGTAACATGTGTATCGCAATTGGCGTTTTCATGCGTAGGCACCCAAGACACATGCGTTTATATTTATGTATGTGTATATGTGGGGGTGGGTGGCCTTAAAAAAATGGGAGGGTTTTTATGTGCTTGGGTGTAACTTTCATCTTTTACAATTAATAAAACATTTTGTTACTTAACTTTTTTTTTGCATCACATAGGGGACAAGATGGCAGGTTATTTTTAATAAGACATCTAAGGTGTCAAAGACCCTGGATGTCCCCCCCTGTGCTTTACTGAATGTAATGCAATGCAGATTGCATTGCAATACATTCTTTCCCAGCCATGCTAGCTGGGGACACTGACGGGTGGACCCGGAAGTGATGCTAATACTTACCTGAGCTCCATCTCTATCCAGCTATGCTGTAGGATTGTGTCAGCTGTTCGGGACTCCCCTCCTCATTGGCTGAAAGAGCAGCGCAGTGCCATTGGCTCTCTCTGCTGTCAATCAAAGTCAGACAGCCAATGAGGAGAGAAAGGGGCGGGGCCGGGACTCTGTGTCTGAATGAACATAGGGTGCTGTGGCTCGGCTCGGGCGCCCTTGCTGTGGGGGCACTCAATAGGAGGGAGGGGCCAAGAGCACCGAAGAGGGACCCGAGAAGAAGAGGATCCAGGCTGCTCTGTGTAAATCCCCTGCACAGAGCAGGTAAGTATAGCATATTTATTATTTTTTAACCAAAGAAAACAAGACTTTACAATCACTTTAAGTGGTAACACTATACTGCCAACAACAAACACCACGATTTCTCTAAGACTCCTTTCACACTGAGGCGCTTTACAGGCTTTTTTGAGCTAAAAATAGCGCCTGTAAAGCGCCTCTCCATTAAAGTCAGTCAGTCCTTTCCGAATGGGGCAGCACGCTTGCAGGAGAGGAAAAAAAACTCCTGCAAGCAGCATTTTTGGGGCGGTGCCATCACCCCTGCCCCTTGAAATGAAAGGGCAGCACTTCCAAAGCAGCTATACGCCGCTCCGGAAACGCTGCGTGTCGACACTCTAACCCCTTTTTAACCCCTTCTTAGGTGTTAAAAGCGCCCCTCTGCCACCCGAATAGTGGTGCCAAGGCGACTAGCGACGCTTTACCGCTGAAGCTCGGGCAGCCCCAGTGTGAAAGGGCTCTAAAAGCTATGCAGATCCAGGTATATAAGTGAAGAGCAAATGGATGATCACAATACTGTTTTGTGCATCGCATATTATCTGAGTATGTTAATGGTGACCCATGGTGGTTCAGCCATGGAAAGCCATGGCAGATGTGGCCTGCAGACATGCCTAACTCTGCTCAACAAATGGAAAAATTGAATACCCATTCAACCTTTTTTTCTATAATGAAATAACAAAATAATAACAATTTAACAAAAGTTAGTTCATATAGAGCTTTCTCAACAAGTTGAAATATCTCTGTGCATAACAACTTTGACTTATGCAGTCAAATTAGGTCATCATGGCTCCAAAGTCTAAATTAAATTAGCTAGGGTAGAATGCACTCATATCATTGGTGCTATTTTACAGAAGTAGACTATGTCCTGTTCTCCCCACCTTCTTTGCCTTCTCGGTAGGTCAACATGTTGACAGTAAAATATAAGAACGCGACAGTTATAACAGAATTTCTGCTCATTGGATTCCCTGTCCAGAAAAACACACGGTTTTGTCTTTTCATAATAATCTACATTGCATATGTTGTTACAATGACAGCTAATTTTTTTATTATTATTATGGTCAAAACTGAAAGACGTCTTCATAGGCCTATGTACTTCTTCATTGGTGGACTTTCATTCCTTGAGATCTGGTACCCTTCAGTCACTGTCCCCAGACTCTTGTGGTCTCTTAAAACTACAAAGGAAGCAATATCCCTAGCTGGGTGCATAACACAATTTTATTTTCATTTTTCTCTTGGAGCAACTGAAATCTTTCTTCTGACTGTGATGGCTTATGATCGCTATGTGGCCATCTGCAACCCTCTTCGCTATATAGCAATCATCAGCCCTAAAGTTTGCACCATACTCATACTTGGCTCCTGGGTTTGTGGCTTTGTTTCAATGATTACTCCATGTGTACAGATTGCAAACCTGTCATTTTGTAGGAAGAACCAAATTGATCATTACTACTGTGACTTGGCGCCGATACTCAAACTGTCTTGTTCTGAGACTTCAAGCATTGAAAAACTATTTTTTTGCCTTAGCTTGTTCATAATATTGGGCTGTTTTTTCTTAATTGTTATCTCTTATATTTGCATAATAAGGACAACACTGATGTTTCCAACAGCTATAGGGAGACGCAAAACATTTTCTACTTTTGCTTCACACCTTATTGTTGTATTGCTTTTTTATGGGCCTATCATCTTTATGTTTGTCAGACCCAGCATCGGTGGCCTCATGCACCTGAATAAAATTGTTTCCATCATCCCGGCAGTAGTAACTCCTCTTTTAAATCCAATGATCTATACTCTGCGTAATCAGGAGGTACACGATGCCATGAAGAAAACAGTTCAAAGATTTATTTTCCCTGTAGAGGGCAATATCAATTAGAACACTGTCTATAAGACCTACAAAAATGTAATCCTATTTATAACCATTAAATGTTCATTGAGATAAACAAACCACTTAGTGTTGTGTTCACAGAATGCTAGGTTTTGCTATACTAATACTAAACTTCCCATAAATTGGTTGGTGAAAAATCATTCCTGGTGATATGGGCCTGATTTATCAATTTTATTCTGCCAGCAATAATGGCCAATGTTCACTTACCCTGAAAATGATGCTCGCTTGCTCAGGAAAACTGTGTATGCATATGTGTGCAACCATAAATAAAATGGGTCACAGTGGTGATGTAAATTTAAAAAGGGTGATTGATTAAAAAATAATATGTAAACAACTGTTTATTGTAAATAATTTCTTAAAGTAATTTATTAAAAATAAGTATATGATCTAGATTTTCGAATTTTATATAAAAATTGTAAAAATGTAACTTTATAATTGCGAATACAAAAAAAACAATACTCTTTTAGTATTTTTGATAAATATGCTGTGTTAAAGGGTAACTCCACTTTCGTGGGGAAAAACAATAGCAAATAAAGAAAAAATAATATAGGGCATATAATTGCAATACAAGTCATATTGTAATTGAATGCAGTGACATATGGAGTTATTCTGTACACAGAGTGTGTACTGATCACTCCCCAGAAACATAATTTCCTGCTTGTGTGATTGGCTCACCAATTTTCCCAGAAGTCTGTCTAAGATACAAGTCAGATTTCAGGCATCCCCTGCAACAAAAATGTCATTTTTGGAGAGATATTTTCAATAGGAACATGTCTAAAGAGATGCCCGGCAGCTTTCCTCATTAGTAGCCTGCAGCTGCGCACCTGAGAGATATAATTATGAAACCTCTCCCATTAGAACCACTCATTACAGAGTCACAGAGAAACACAGAGGGATTTATTCAGAATAAAAAAAGTTGGAATCTGCAACAAAGTTTGTTATAATCCTTGTAATGTACATAGATCACCCAAATGGGAATGTTTTTTTCTCAACAAAAGTGGAGTTACATTTTAACAAACAAAATAATAACAGAAGAAAATGGTATCATTACAGTTTGCAAACAAAATAATTAATTAATCATAAAATACTTGGTACTTCTCTCAACGAATCTCAGGTGTACAAGATTTTACATACACGTACATTCTAAATATTTGCATGCCTGAAAATAATAAAAGGATATTCACACTTTCAAACAAATGAATTGCCCCCACTTCATGTCCATTCTAGCTAAACCCTCTTTTATTTACCTAAGCTTTGCAAGCAACTTGGTCTAAAAACTGTGGCCTACAAGGTTGTATAGTACTGAATATGTACATCTTTTCTTCATTGGTATTAATAAAAGAGATGTCTACTTGGAAAGCATACAGGTTGGTCCTGCTTGTTTAGAAAAGATCTGGACAGCCAACCAAACTAGCCTAAGCTGCAGTTCTTGGACCAGGTCACAAATCTGAGGAATGGCTAGAATGGGAAAGATATGGGGGGGGGGGGGGGATTTATTTGTATAAAAGTATAATTATCATTTAGGGAAATGTCTGCCAATAATAACTAGCAATATAGACAGGATATACCACAGCTGTGACTAATCATATATTCATTTGCAGTATTCTGAATTCTAGCCACCATTCATTGAACAATTCTGGGTGTATATTCACAGATGTTTATACGGAGTAAGGCATCATGGATATGAACTAGGGATGAGCAGAATGGTTTCAGCCAAATTGATTTAGCTGTAAATCTACTGATTTTGCCACTAGTGAAATGTTGAACTGGAAACTGTTTGTCTGTTGCGATGCTTATTCAAAAGTTGCTTTGAAAAAAAAAAAGGTTTATTTTAGTAAGTGTACTTTGTATTATTACATTATTTGTGTATTTTGTGCATTATTCATTATTTTGTGTATTTTTCATTATTTGTGCACTGCTGCATTAAAATGTTTATTTTACATAGGAAACAATTTAAAGGCATTTGCACCAATTTTGCCTTTGGCTTTGCCTACAATATATTGCACCAAAATGGAAATCATTTTTAAATCTTACAATTTATTGACATTTTAGGGGATAAAAACTCTCAATTTTATTTTTGGATAACATTAATTCAAAATATGTTTTTTTTTACACTATAATTAAAGAGAAAATATATGTTGTAATACAAATTAAATGTATATGTAAATACATTAAATGTATAACTCCCTTATTCTGTAGGTATATTTTAAGTGGCATTTTAACATTTCTAACTTATGAATATGTATGATCACAAATACTTCATATATGGGGCATCCAGTAACAAAAAATAATAAAAATGTAGTTATTTTAATAAGGGAATCAGAACAGATACGTTTAAATTTACCTTTTTTTAGTTTGTATAATGTATTGATTGAGCAAAGTTATCCAACACCAGCTGGCACAGTGTGAAAAAGTAATTGGTACCCGAACCTAATTGAAGACAGAAATACATTCACATTCACACTACATTCACACTGCTGCACAACAATGGCCAGCAATGGCTGCCAACAAGAGTCTTTGGATTCCCGCGGTCATTACCAAATGCTGCCTGCCTGCACGCTCTGTGTGCCGCCAGCAGCAGCTGTCAGATTTTAACTTTGTAAAAATCAATGGACAGAACCACTTTTGTTCACATGTAACTGCTCATCTGATCTGTTACATGTGAATGGAGCTTCTGACTGACCCTGGACACAGACAGCATGGGGTTGATTTACTAAAACTGCCTCCAGGTTTTATTGTCAAAGCTTAATTGAAAAAGCTGAAGTTAGAAGCTGATTGGTTACCATGTACAGCTGTACCAGATTTTGCACTCTACAGTTTTATTAAATAAACCCATATGCATTCAGAGTACTTATTTCATTATTTCTGTCTTGTTCTGGATGCACACACGCTATCCGCAGCTAATCGACTAGTTTGTATGCGGCCATAGCACAGAGTGTTCTTCCAGAGATGACATTCTGCTGCCTCTGAACACAGCAGGGGCGAATCCAGGGGGGGGCAATGGGGAAATTGCTCCCCCAAGAAAATAGTGTGCGGGTTGGGCGACCACTTCTCAGGTCCCTCCGCAGCGCTTACCTCCTCTCTCTGGTAAGGTGTGCAGTGCGGGCTGAATACAGACATGATTCAATCATGCACGGACGGAGAAGCTCATCATACAATCCAGGAGACAGAGGCAGCCACACACTGTAACTTTTTCTCACCACTCATTCTCCTGCTCTTATCTTCCCCCGCTCTCCGTCCTCTCTGCTGCCGCAGGCATTATAGATTGAGAGCGGGGGAAGATAAGAGCAGGAGAACGAGTGGCAAGGAAAGTTATGTTACAGCGTGTGGCTGCCCGTGTCTCCCGGATCGTATGATGAGCTTCTCTGTCCATGATTGAATCATGTCTGTATTCAGCCCGCACTGCAAACCTTGCCAAAGAGAGGAGGTGAGCACTGCGGGGGGAACTAAGAGGTGTGGAGGGACCATAAGGAGCATGTGGGGGACCTGAGAAGGGTGGGCCATAAGGAGCCTGTGGGGACCTGAGAAGGGGGGGACCATAAGGAGCATGTGGGGGACCTGAGAAGGGGGGGACCATATGGAGCATGTGGGAGACCTGAGACTGGGGGACCATAAGGAGCATGTGGGGGACCAGAGCAGCATGGGGGGCAATAGAGGAGCACAGGGGACCAGAGCAGAATGGGGGGCAATAGGGGGTAAGACGAGACCAGGGGACACGAGGAGATAACGGGGGGTACG
>BLSH010479686.1:344574-358033 GCA_018402905.1 Glandirana rugosa | reverse complement strand
TTGAGGAGTGCTTACAATGATCAGCTTTTATTTATTTATGTAAAATCTTTATCCCAAAAGGAGCAAAACTGTTTGCTATAACTGCTTAAAACATGTTAGCTGGGGTTTGGCTTCACTTTGTTAGTGTATCTAAATCTACTAGTATATCTAACAATCCCCTCCCCCCAGACTGACAATGCTGAAGTCCAAAGGTGTCTGTGTTGCCCCTAATAAGGCACTCTAATAAAGGAGGTGTGCTACTGGCCATATATAACTAATGCAGCCACTGTATCTAATTACTGGTAAGTTAGAATATACTGTATTACATTTTGGTTTTGGATTTAATACTGCTTTAGGGCTGGGTCAAACTGGAATGCACTGCAGGAAACCTGCATTCTGCATGTGTTTCCCAGACTGTGTTCAAAACACACTGGGTTTGTGACCTGCGGGTGTTTATATAATCCTAATGACACCCAAAATGCAGATCGCAAACTCAGTGTGTTTGTCAGCACGGGATTGCATGGTACGACAGTACCATGCTTTCCAGTGTAGTGCACTTTTGAAAAGTAGTGCATGCACTACTTTTGGTGTGATCCAGTGCGATCTCAGGCCATTCAATGAATGTGCTGAAAATCGCACCACACTGAATCTCCCAGGAGTTGCACAGGAACACGGATTGCATTCCTGTGCAATTTAGGTGTGAACTGGCCCTTAAAGTGTTACTAAACCCACAACAGTAAAATCAGTCTGTATATGCAGTAAAGCATGCTTGTTATACTCACTGTGGAACCTAAGGGGTTAATCCTCTGCATTGTGTAAAAAGACTATTTGAGCCTGTCTTCTCTGATCCTCCCCTTCTTCCACAGTCCTTAATCTATCTGCTGATAGAACAGGGCCTTGGAGGCAAGCTGCACATGCTTGGTTTGGTGTGTATTGCTAAAGTGCATGTGATCAGCACAGGGCCAATCAGCACTGTCCAGACAGAGGGTCAGGGGTCCTGCAGCCTCATAGGACAATCAGGGGATAATGAAAACTCCTCCTACAAGCTTTAACCAGACACTGATAGAAGTCGCAAGACTGCTATTAGCTGCTGATGATGAAAGGTATTTAGCAGTTTATATTTACTAAAATAATAGCATTTTCATGTTCTGTGTATTGTGGGAGACCAGATATAGTGAATGCAGGGTCCTGGGTTTAGTAACACTTTAAACTTGAAGTGAAAACAGTCTGGCTTCATTGCAGCCAGCCCTGTGCAATTTCATTGGTTTGTTTTGACCTTCTCTTCATAGCCAAGTTACAACCAGTATATTACAAGTTAAAATGTTATAACAGTAAAGCAGTCATTAATGTATATTGTTTGTTTTGTATTGCTTTTTCTTACATTGAAATATTGAGTTTTTGTGACTATTCCCCAGATTATTCCAGTATCCGCTGTGACAGTAATCTGGGAATATGTTTGTCAATGTAAAGTGTATATAAAAGGCAGAAACCTTCTCTCTCTCTTTCTGGCTTCATGGCAAAGAGACACAACTATATTATCATACTGGAGAGCGGACAGAACAAACACAGCAATGAATGTAATTTTTCATAAGATAACTTTATTTGCAAATATTTCATTTTGCAGAACCCATTAGTTACTTTGCATACACCAACCACTCTGTTTTGGCAGCAATAGCTTTGCACTTATCATTCCAGCATCACTTCACACGCCTGCTGTCAGCTACGACAGGCCCTGGAAATAAACAAGCATCATATGTATATGATATACATACGTATAGCAAGTGAGCAATACTTCCTATACGCCACATTAACATTTTAGCCATCTGTTTTGTTAAAATGTAGAAATATTCTCTTTATCTATCTATTTATCCTTAATGACATATGAATTATATATATATGTGTGTGTGTGCATTCTACTTAATTGTCCTAAATCATTACCAGAGTGTAAAAAACTATTACAATTTCTAGACAATTAAGCTAAAGAAGAACTCCAGGCATGAACTTCAGAAAAACTTTTGGGAAGTGGGTGTAATGTATTAATAAGTTCACGACCGCCCTATAGCAGATTTACAGCTACAGGGTAGCTGTTCTGTGCAGAATCACGTATATATAGTTGATCCTGCACTTCGGCATAGGGGTGTGCGTGTGCCGCCGGTGTGCCACTTCTGCTGTGGTTAGTCACAGCAGAAGGCGATCAGCGAGTGGCGGCCTGTAGATGACCGCCGGCACCCACTGATCATCAAGGAGAGACAAAAGACAGAGCTCTGCCTACGTAAACAAGGCAGAGCTCCATCCAGTCAGCAGGAACGTGGTGGATTTTGTTTCCTTGCAAAGCAGGGAATACAATCCATCACATTCCTTAGTAAAAAAAACCTGACAGTACACACATAAGCACAGGTTAGGCACACATTTAACCCTTTGATCACTAGATGTTTAAAGTGATTGTAAAGGTTTGTTTTTTGAAATAACAAACTTGTTATACTTACCTGCTCTGTTCACGGGTTTTGCACAGATCAGCCCAGATCCTCCTTTTCTGGGGTGTTCCGGGGGCTCTCCTGGCTTCTCCTCTTCATCGAGTGCCCCCACAGAGAGCCGCTTTCCATGGGGGCACCCATGCAGACACACTCACGAGTCCCGCTACTGTCCATTGACAAAGACAGCCAATGGCTCCTGTTGCTATCAATCTATCCAATGAGGACCCGAGAGAGTGGCTGGAGCTGCTGTGCTCATGCTCATCACTGGAACGATCGGGTTCAGGTAAGAAAAGGGGAAGAGAAAAAAAAAAAAGAAACAGGGGGGGGGGGTCTGGGGGGCAGCTGAAGCACAGAAGGTTTTTCATAGAATACATTAAGGTGAAAAATCAGGAGACTTTACAATCTCTTTAACCCCTTCCCAGCCACTGTCATTAGTGCAGTGACGGCATGTTTTTAGCCGAGTCAAAAACCCCCACTGAAAAATGCTAGCAAGGACCATGGGTATAAGGTGCAAATGGCAAGTAGGTCCACTGTAAGGTGATCCAATGACACTGATCACTGTATTAGTGTCAATGGTTCAGTTAGTGTCATATTGTCTGCCGCAATATTGCAATCCCGCTATAAGTTGCTGATCACCGCCATTACTAGTATAAAAAATAAAAATTCCAGTATATATACTGTAGTTTGTAGGCACTATAACTTTTACGCAAACAAATCAATATACGCTTATTGGGATTTATTTTACCAAAAACATGTAGCAGAATACATATTGGCCTAAATTTATGAAGAAATTTGATTATTTAATTTTTTATTGGATATGTCTTATAGCAGAAAGAAAAAAAATATAGTTTTTTTTTGCCAAACGGTCTGTCTTTTTTCGTTTTGGAGACACTACCTGGGCGGACGGCGGACTGTGTAGGGCACCTTGAGGTTTTAGGGGCCATTTTCAGCCTACCAGGGGATGCGGGACCGGTGGTAGATTCCACCAGGCCCACTAGTCAGTGATCCTGATTTGTCTCCCCCCCCCCCCCCCGCTATGCCCCTTTTCATCAGATTTATTACATACTGGAGCCAATACTGAAATAAATTGAACATGAAGCCCGAGTATCCGCACACATCCCCCAAGGAAATGCTTTTGTCCACCTGGTAATGACACGAGATTTGACCTTGATGGATCTGTATACCTAACCACTGTGCTCATGTGCACAGAAATTACTAGGACAGAAAATAATTCCCTTTTTTAGAAAAATACACCAAGGAGCTACGCGCTATCCATTGTAATTTACCCCTGTAGAAGGGCCTGTTTCTGAACCCAAAACATATATGTAGGGTACCGAACTCCATCTTCGGACAACGGAATTATTCATTTTTGCAATTCTATTTTCGAAACATTTGTGAATGCATCATTGGTGAAATATAAGTTTTATAAAATATTTTATATGTTGATTCTTAAGCCCCGTACACACGATCCGAAAATCGGACGACAGATCGTCCGTTTTTTTTCGCATGCTAATCTCAGATCGAATCGGAAGAGTTTACTTTAGTCACGGA
Organism: Glandirana rugosa; assembly: GCA_018402905.1. NCBI lineage: Eukaryota > Metazoa > Chordata > Amphibia > Anura > Ranidae > Glandirana > Glandirana rugosa. The sequence continues at coordinate 354,029 of BLSH010479686.1, read as the reverse complement.
AATTCTCGCACGACAGAATAAAAAATCGGAAGCGATGTGATGTGTTGCAGTGTATTTGTATTGCATTTTTGAACGACAGCTGTACTGATGAAACGAAAATCGTATGATCGGGCACCGCGCGAGAAAATTTTTCCTGCATGTCCGATCTTGTCCGGACGGAAAACATCGGATGAACTGTCGTGATTGGCTCTCGAAAGCTCTGTACTAACGATCCGATTATCGTAGGACCGCTTCGAAAGCGGTATTTTCCATCCGATTTTCGGATCATGTGTACGGGGCATTACTGTTTATACTGATTTTCATGTCGATATGGATACTGGTCCCTCTTCTGAGTGACAAACCTTTTATATATACAAGATAATTATATTTTTATACATATACCTTGTGGTTTGGTCTACCTATTTAAAGTCCTACTCAGGGGGGGTATTTCTGTTGTTTGTTTTTTCATTTATAGCGCAAAAAAATAAAAAACCCAGTGGTTATCAAATACCACCAAAAGAAAGCTCTATTTGTGGGAAAAAAAAGAACACAAACGTCATTTATGTACAGCATTGTATTATCACGCAATTTTCAGTTAAAGTAGTGCAGTGTCATATAGCAAAAAATGGCCTGGTCATGAAGGGGGTAAATTTTCCAGAGGTCAAGTGGTTAATTACCCTTACCTCTGTACTGTCTTTTTTTGAAATACAGATCTCTGAAAACTAAGAATACAGCACTACCACTAGCTCAGTATTTCCAGCCCCTGCACAAAGGCTCCCATCTCAGTTGTTATTTCAAATGAATAAGCTGCCTTAAAGCTGAAGTTTAGGTATGGCAATTTTTACATAGTTACATGCAGCTTGGACCAATGTAAGTATATATGTGCTACACCCGTGGGATCTGTGTGGAAGCTGGAAATCTCTATAGGAGGCATCACTACTACAGTGATTAAACCTAGCTTCTGGGTCTTCTCCTGAGTGGCTGCCCTGCTGCTTATTGAACAGGAGGAGGTCGCTCACTCAGCATGGATGTCATTCAGAGAACATTTTGATTTTCTCAATGCAAAGTGTTCCTTGATTGGACAGGGTGGATATTATTATGTCACTGCCCTGCCTCTCCAACTCATCCAATCACAGAATGCTTTTCATTCACTGAGAAAATGCAAAGTATTCCCTGAATGGCATCTGTGCTTAGTGAGTGACTTCCTGTGTTCACTAAGCAGCAGGGCAGCCACTTGACATGGGACCCAGAAGCTAGCAGTGATCATTGTGGTATTGGTGCCCACTACAGTGATTTCCAGCTTCCACGAAGATCCCACAGGTAATGAGCATACATACAGAATGTACATGTCCAAGCATGACTAATGTAACTATGTAAAAATTAACATACCTAAACATCAGGTTTAATGGCATCCCAGAAACTTCTATTGCAGAAAAAAATTTAAATAAAATACCAAGTTTGATGCAGTGAGCACTCAAGTTTTCGGGGAGCTGGCTCTTGGACAACTCTGGTATGTATAATATATTACTCTTACCATCTACAGTCCTTTCTGAAGATAATCTTTAGATAGCTCCTCCCAGATATCCCTTATTCTTGTTGCATTCTTATACCTGTATTCAAAATAATGCACTGTTTTCCCATTGAATTACAAACCTACAAGACAGTCTGGTAGGTTAATTTACCAAATAGAAAAGATAAGAAGAGAATGTGGATGAAGGAGCACAGATGGATCTATCTGTTGTAACCAGGAGCCAGGTTTCATACTCCTGGCAATAGTGACGCTCCTGCTTTCAGATATAATGCAGCTGTTCCCCCCTAGTGCCTGTGAACTATTCTGTGACTTCAAACAAGTAGCCAGAGAAGTGCACTGTGGGGTTGTAGTTTGCTGTTGAGGATTTGCCATCTAGCTGTGTTGCAGGAGAACTACATTTCCCATCTAGCTGTGCAGCAGGAAAGGGCTCATGGGACAAGAAGTGCCTCGTGGGAGAGATTATTTAAGCAGAGGGCTGGACCTAGCGCACTCTCTCTGGATGTCAGCAATTGATCAAGCAGGACCCTGTGTGAATGGTGGAGGGATCGTGGCCTACTCTCACCAGTCTCGCAGTTCAATGATTTGCAGCACTACAGCGAGCAACCAGGAAGACTTGCTCTGTGCCAGCGGAGCCTATTCCTGATTCCTGCAGGTAGTTGGACGATCGATCCAGGAGAACCACGGAGAGAGGCGGTGGAAGCCAGTCTTTGGAGTCAGAGAGCTGGAGAGGACATCACCATCATCTCCATCCTTGTCGTCATCTTCATCCACAGCAGCGGACTCATTTTCTTCATCTGTTGGTCCTGTGGGTGAGCGGGAGGAAGCCCATTACTGCAGCCCTGTGTACACATTACCTGCTTAAACAGTTTCACCCTAGTCAGAGCCTAGATTTCTGCACACAGGAGGAAAGTTTGAACATAAGCATTCTACCTCTTTACTGGATTGCTGGAACTCATGGTTCCACAATAAAAGTCAGTGATCACTGTGAAGCTTCTTCGGTGTGGCTACAGCAATAGCACTTATTATTCATATAGTGCACTTATGGTAGACCCATTTATGGTATTGCAGCTGCAGTTGCAGATTTACCCTTTAAACTACAGAGACGGCTGAAGATCATTGGAACTTTTCATCAAAGAACTTTGAGTTATCATAGCTCCAGTCTGTTTCCTCTCCTGATATAGCCCATCATTATTAACTAAGTCAATTATAAGTCACATCCACTTAAGAAGTCTCTGTATTAGAGCAAGTTGAATTATTGATATCTGTTGCCTATTGTTATACCTTATTATTTACAGTCCTTTGGTTTAGGCCTGTTTATAGATTATCCAACTGATATATTTGAGTTTGTTTCATTCCTTTTGATGGCTACCAGGGGTGTGAGTAGTAGAGAGTGGTCTGACAAAATGTATATTGGTTTTCTGGTGTTGAACTTTAGAGTATAAGAATTACAGTATATTGTTTTTGTGAATTATCTGCATCACATTATTGATTTTGTTTGTTAAATTCTGAGTTCCTCTTAATCCAAAATATTTGAGTAAATACCATTAATTTTCTCAGCCTGTGTGACTTTTTACTGTATCTCATTGAAAGGGGAATTTTACCATGCGTGAACCCAGTGTTTCAGGGGTGGCGGAGGATCCTCAGAGTTGGGGAAACCAGGAGGGGATTGACTTATCATGCAACCCTCATGGGGGCAGCACTACATTATCTATCTATCTATCTATCTATCTATCTATCTATCTATCTATCTATCTATCTATCTATCTATGTTGTTGTAATCATTAATTGATTAGTTTTCTTGCTCTTCATATCTAAAATTATTATTAGATCTTGGATTACATTTAAAACACTGTCAGTAGATTAAAAAACTTAAATCTGAACCGCAGCCTTACCATTGCTTACTCTGACTTCGCTGCACACTGTGAGTTTCTCAGGGTATGCATTAGAACCTGGAGCCAGTCAGATAGAGCCTGCCTCATATCCTGGTTTGAGGATGTCCATTATCGTCCAGAAGCTCTAGCAGATTCCTCCCCAGCCTGAATGCCCATGGCTCATCCCTTTCATTCATTGAATGTTAGTTTTTTAGTTTAGTTTCAATCACGGAGGCTTAGCAATATATGTGAGCGATACCCTAGGGCGGCCTGCATGCAAATTCAGTCTGCCTAGTATCACCCACTCCTCCAGACTGATAGGTTAATTGGATCTGGTCTAAATTAGCCCTAGTATGTGTATGTATGAATGTGAGTTAGGTGCCTTAGATTGGAAGTTCCTTAAGGGCAGGGACTGATGTGAATGTAATATATATATATATATATATATATATATATATATATATATATATTGAGCAGAATTAAACGTAACACTTTTGTGTTTGCCCCTATTTATCATGAGCTGAACGCAAAGATCTATGACTTATTTTATGTACACAATAGGTCTATTTCTCTGAAATATTGTTCACAAATCTGTCTAAATCTGTGTTAGTGAACACTTCTCCTTTGCCGAGATAATCCATGTGCAGTTTTATCACACAGCACAATGCCACCGATGTCGCAAGTTTTGAGGGAGCATGCAATTGGCATGTTGACTGCAGGAATGTCCACCAGAGCTGTTGCCCTTGAATTGAATGTTCATTTCTCTACCATAAGCCGTCTCTAAAGGAGTTTCAGAGAATTTGTCACTACATCCAACTGGCCTCACAACCGCAGACCCCGTGTAACCACACCAGCCCAGGACCTCCACATCCAGCATCTTCACATTCAAGATCATCTGAGGCCAGCCACCCGGACAGCTGCTGCAACAATCAGTTTGTATAACCAAAGAATTTCTGCACAAACTGTCAGAAACTGTCTCAGGGAAGCTCATCTACATTCTCTTCTTCCTCATCGGGGTCTCGACCTGACTGCAGTTTGTCGTCGTAACCAACTTGAGTGGGCAAATACTCACATTTTATGGCGTCTGGCACTTTGGAGAGGTGTTCTCTTCATGGATGAATCCCAGTTTTCACTGTACAGGGCAGATGGCAGACAGCATGTATGTCGTCGTGTGGGTGAACGGTTTGCTGATGTCAATGTTGTGGATCGAGTGGCCCATGGGGGCGGTGGGGTTATAGTATGGGCAGGCGTATGCTATGGACAATGAACAAAGGTGCATTTTTTTGATGACATTTTGAATGCACAGAGATACTGTGACGAGATCCTGAGGCCCATTGTTGTGCCATTCATCCACGACTATCACCTCAAGTTGCAGCATGATAATGCATGGCCCCATGTTGCAAGGATCTGTATACAATTCCTGGAAGCAGAAAACACCCCAGGTCTTGCATGGCCAGCATACTCACCGGACATGTCACCCATTGAGCATGTTTGTGATGCTCTGGATCGACGTATACAACAGCGTGTTCCAGTTCCTGCCAATATCCAGCAACTTCGCACAGCCATTGAACATTCCACAGGCCACAATCAACAACCTGATCAACTCTATTTGAAGGAGATGTACTGCACTGCATGAGGCAAATGGTGGTCACACCAGATACTAACTGGTTTTCGCCCCCCCCCCCCCCCAGACCCCCCAATACAGTAAAACTGCACATTTTAGAGTGGCCTTCTATTGTGCCTAGCCTAAGGCACACCTGTGCAATAATCATGCTGTCTAATCAGCATCTTGATATGCCACGCCTGTGAGGTGGATGGATTATCTCGTCAAAGCAGAAGTGCTCACTAACAAAGATTTAGTCAGATTTGTGAACAATATGTAAAAGAAGTAGGCCTTTTGTGTACATATAAAAAGTCGTAGATCTTTGCGTTCAGCTCATGATAAATAGGGGCAAACATTTGTGTTTATAATTTTGCTCAGTGTATATATGCGCTGCGTAAGTTGATGGCACTATATAAGCACCTGTAATAAATAAATGTAAGCAGATTAATCTTCAGCTTTGAGGAAAGTCTCCCAACAAAGAATATCATTAATGTATTTGTTCTGCTGCTGCACTGCCAATCGGGACAAATCTAGGTTCGGACCAAACTGTGGCTGTTCGGCCCCCTTATTGTCATCATAAAGCATCATAAATAGAAGCAGAATCTCTACCAACTCTATATATGACTTCTCACTGTCAGTGGTTCCTAAGGAACTGGTATCCACTGCATCCCTAGCAACTGTCAGTGGCACATTGCTTATGTGACTGGGAATGCCCGGCCATGTAAGCAAAGAAGCTGGGATAGCTGTGACATTACTGTTCAGATATGATCACTGGACATATTTGGGCAATCACGTTGTTTAAAACCATCTTTCCTCTGTTAGACTGCTTTCACACTGGGGACGCCCGTGCATTAGCAGTAAAGCGCCGGACATTTTAGCGGCGCTCTAGCGATGTTTAAGTGGAAATTCAGCGCCTCTTTTCGGCCGCAAGCAGGGTGCTTTTAACCCCCCAAAAAAGGGTTAAAAACTCCCGCTTTTAAGGCGCTTTGAAAGCGCTGCCCATTCATTCCAATGGGCAGGGGTGTTTTGGGAGCGCTGTATACAGCACCTCCAACCCACCCCAAAGATGCTGCTTGCAGGACTTTTCAGAACGTGCCGCAAGCGCACCACCCTAGTGTGAAAAGACACACTGGAATAAATGGGAGGCGGTTTCCAAGCGCTTAGTAGAGGCTATTTCTAGCGCTAAAGCGCCTGAAAACTGCCCCAGTGTGAAACGGGTCTAAATGTCAGTTCTTTAGCAACTTCAGCCCCGGAAGGTTTTACCCCTTTAATGACCAGGCCATTTTTTGCAATACGGCACTGCGTTACTTTAACTGAAAATTGCGTGGTTATGCGACACTGTACCCAAATAAAATTGATGTCCTTTTTTTCCCACAAATAGAGCTGTCTTTTGGTGGTATTTGATCACCTCTGCGGTGTTTATTTTTTGCGCTATAAACAAAAATCTAATTTCTTCATCAATTTAGGCCAATATGTATTTGTCTACATATTTTTGATTAAAAAAAACCCCAATAAGCATATACTGATTGGTTTGCGCAAAAGTTATAGCGTCTACAAGCTATGGGATAGATTTATCAACTTTTTTTTATTGTTTTTATTGGTAATGGCAGCAATCAGCGATTTTTAGCGGGACTGTGACATTGTGGCAGACAAATCTGACACTAATTGACACTTTTTGGGGACCAGTAACACCAATACAGTGATCAATGCTAAAGAAAATGCACTATTACTGTATAAATGACACTGGCAGGGAAGGGGGTTAACATCAGGGGTGATGAAAGGTTTAAGTGTGTTCCCTGGGAGTGTTTTCTAACTGTGTGGGGGATGGACTGACAGGAAGAACACAGAGATCTTTGTTCCTGCTTACAAGGAACAGAAGATCACTGTGTACTTCCCTGCCAGAACAGGGATCTGCCTATGTTCTGCCTCTCTGTGAAGCAATCTCGGGTGGCCGGCGGACACGGGGTCCGCAGGACCTGCTGATTGGCTCCTGCTCCATGCAGTGGGCGCGCGCCCACAGTATCACTTGCACGAAATGACATGTTGTTACATGCAATAGAGCCGCCCTGCTGCAGTATATATGCGGTGGACGGTCTTTAAGTGGTTAAAAAAATCACACAAAAAATGTTGCACTGGTTCACGTTCCCCAGGGCATTGTCCAGCTAGCAACCCCCATCCCACCTTAATTTTATTTATTTATATATTTTTTTGCAATCTCTTGTCTATTAGTCTAGAAAATGAGCATTTTTGATTTATGGACTTCAATAGGGTTCAGGTTTGGCATCCAAACTTCTTTGAAGTTTGCTGAACTCTGCTTGAACCAAACTCAGGGCAGTTAAGATCATCCCTTGCCAGTCTTCCTTGGAGAGGAAATGCCACTGCTGCAGAATCTCCTGTACAAGTTTCAGATTCCTGCCCCACCCGCTTTCCGAAGTGTGTCAGATACTGAACATTCTCTAGCAAGCTTAGCTCTTTTTCTTGGCAGGAAGACCTTTTATGTACAGTATTTAAATTAAGCAACATATTTTTTTTTTAATTACTTGATGAATATATTAGCACATTCATTTGAGTTATATTCAAGTTTTAACATGCATTGTTTTCTGCAGATCAACATCTTGCAAATAAAATGCTCCAATCGAACCAAAGTTTCAGAATTTTATCTAGTAGGTTTTTCATTGCTAAATGAAGCAGGATTTTACCTTTTTATTCTTATCTTCATTATATACATCCTATCTATAACAGCCAATGTTTTTGTTATTGTTATAATCAGAAATGATCGGTGCCTTTACAAGCCCATGTACTTCCTCATTGGTGCACTGTCTTTTCTAGAGATTTGGTATCCTTCAGTGACCGTCCCCAGGCTGCTATGGGCTCTGCTCACAGATGAAGAGTCAATATCTCCAGCCGGATGTTTTACTCAGTTTTTCTTCCATTTTTCCTTTGGGGCCACAGAAAATTTTTTGCTGACTGTTATGGCCCTTGACCGCTTTTTGGCTATCTGCAATCCTCTACACTATTCACTTATTATGAGCCCCAACACTTGCATTCTGATGTTATCATTCTCCTGGTTATGTGGGTTTGTGGTCGTAGCCATCCCTTGTTTCGAAATTACAAGGCTTTCTTTTTGTGGCTGTAATATAATTAATCACTATTACTGCGATTTTGCCCCATTGATCAAGTTGTCTTGCTCTGAGACTTCTCATGTTGAAAAGATGGTTTTTGTTTCTTCCTGCTTTGTAATATTAGGATGTTTCTTGGTAATTATTATGTCTTATATCTGGATTATAAAGACGACGTTGAGTTTTTCTGTTCCATTTGGGAGGAGTAGGACATTTTCCACATGTGCCTCCCATCTGATAGTTGTTGTTATTTTTTATGCTACCACTATATTCATGTTTGTCAGACCCACAGCTAGAGACTTTTTATATTTGAATAAAATAATATCTATTGTTCCATCTATTATCACCCCCCTCTTAAACCCGATAATCTATACCTTGCGGAACAAAGAGGTCAAAGAAGCCGTATGCAAAACAACCAAAAAGTGGAAAAACTATTATGCCTAAGCAAAAATATTTTTATTGACTAATATCTTAAAATGTCTTTAATGTTTGATTTCTGCTATCACAATAACGATTAGAAATGTTTTAGGTCAAATCAAAATATACTTTTTATAATAAAACAATAATACATATTTTTTGCACATGTAAATTGAGCTTTTTGTGTAATCTGAACTCCACTTTATCAGGGCCATTCACAATTTAGGCTATTCAGGCTATGCACGGCACAGCATTGTCAACTTGCGAAAAAGTTGAAGAGTCTTGAGGGTTTCCTCTACTGATTGTAACTAGCAAATATTAATATGTAATATTCCCTATTTTGTGAGGTCCCAGATATAATAAATACAAAATACAAAAAAAACCCCCAAAAAAACAAAAAGCACAAAGCATTTTGTTTAAACGCGGTATTAAAAAGAATAGAATACAAATTAAAGCGAAGACATAAGAGGCACATTAGAAAGTAGAGAACGTGACATTCACCAGATATTCACAGCTGTTGCATCTTTCAAATTCAGTGGTTGATTTACCTGCAGGGAATGTTTGCTAAATGCCATATTCACTCCTTTGTCCTTTGGAGCCAATGTTGTTAATACGTAAAAGTTATTTTTGATTTGACACTAAAAAATAGCCACATAAAGGGTCCAATGTGTTCAGTTTAAATATAAACAAACTGGTGTATTTGCACAGAAAAAGAGGAGCAGCAAACAATTATAGCAGCAAAATAGCTGCTGTGGTCCACATATATATTTACAAACTAGAAAGAGATAAATGGCTCTTAACACACTGATTTACATTGATCTTATAACACCCATATCCAACATGTATAAAAAAAGACTTCCTTTGTAAAAGTAATGCCCTAACAATAGGCAAACTAATTTTGGAAATTAAACATAAGATAAGAAAAATTATGGCGC
>BLSH010479686.1:280373-291293 GCA_018402905.1 Glandirana rugosa | reverse complement strand
ATTCACCAATCATGGCAATTTTGTAGTGCTTTCTGCTCTCCAACTGTCCCAACAGTTGTCTTGTGTTGTGCTAGGGCCTGTTATGTTCTTCACCAATGACCACCATTTAGAGAAGATACAAAATACAGTGGGGGGGGGGGGGATTTACTAAAATAAATAGCTGTTCATCTAGCCTTCATTATAAGAGTTACCTTCAAATTGCAATGATTGTATTGTGCTAGTTGCATTTTGCCCTAGTTGAACTAAAAACAGGCTAAAGTTCAGAACAAACCTTCTATGTGATACTTGTAGACGTTATTTTCTAAAGAAAGAATAGTCAGTCATAAGGTGAAGGGGAAGGCTCAGACAACTTGGAGATGGTACAGCCTTCAATTAATCTCTTACCAACTTTCATGGGATAAATGTTACAATAAGCACTTCTAAAAATTCAAACGTGATGGTCGTTTATTATCTTTGATAACTCTTCTTACAGGTACAATATTGGCAATGCAAGTGAAGAATACAACTTTCATTACCGAATTCCAGCTTTTAGGTTTTTCGTTGTTAACTGAAGTAGGATTGTGTTTCTTCGTCATGGTGTCCATTGTTTACCTTGTGACGATCACAGCTAATATCTTCATCATCTTTGTCATTGTTACTGAACGACAGCTTCACAAGCCCATGTACTTCTTTATTGGTGGACTTTCGTTTATAGAGATCTGGTACCCTACCGTCACAGTTCCCACACTGCTTTGGGCCTTGCTAATGAGAAAAAAACACATTTCTCTTGCTGGTTGCATGTCTCAGTTCTATTTTCACTTTTCATTAGGTACCACAGAGAGTTTCCTTCTGACAATAATGTCCTATGATCGATATGTAGCCATCTGCAATCCTCTACATTATTTTGTTATCATGAGTCCAAGGACCTGTAAGAAGTTACTTATTAGTTGCTGGGCTGGAGGGTTCATTGTTATTGTTGTCCTATGTTTACAGGTCTCAAATCTTTCATATTGTGATGGGAATGAGCTTGACCATTATTACTGTGACTTTGCAGCCCTAATCAAATTATCATGCAGTAAAACTTCTAGCGTGGAAATGTTATTTTTCATATCTGCTTGTTTTGTAATTTTGGGCTGTTTTCTGCTAATTGTTATGTCTTACATTCAGATCATCCGTACGACAATATCATTTCCTACATCAACTGGTAGACGTAGGGCATTTTCAACATGTGCTTCTCATCTAATTGTGGTTTGTCTGTTTTATGTCACTAATATTCTCATGTTTGTACGACCCACCGCTGCTGATACTTTACACTTGAACAAATCTGTTTCTATCATTCCCTCTGTAGTGACCCCTCTACTGAATCCCATCATTTACACCTTGAGAAATCAAGAAGTGAAAAAAGCTGTAAAGAAAGCAGTTCAAAAATTGATTTTTTAAAACACACTTTGGGGTCTTAGGCTCCATGTACACAGGATGCTTTTGAGCTTCCCCTGAATGTCTTATCTTGACAGCTAGAAACCGGCGTCTAGCTGCGTTTTGGCGCGTTTGCGCCTAGGAGCGTTTTTTTTAAAATGGAGATGGCTTTAAACGAAACGCTCCTAGACGCGAGTTACTGTGTTTAGGTGCGTTTACAAGCTGTTACAAGCATTTGGCGCTTCAAATGCCTCCAAACTTCCATCTGAATGTATTTTTTTTTTGCTTTCCAAGGAATGCCTCTAAACTCAACTGCCTGGAAACAACCTTAAACGATCGTGTGTACATGTACTGATAAGATAACATTATATGAGTTCAGGGGCAACTGAAATAAATGCCCAAATGCCTCTCAGTTTAGAGGCAGCAGTGTGCATGAGGCCTTAAAGAATGGACCAATCATAGGTGACTAAAAGGGTTTGCTACCCCAACACTTCATATTCCTTATATGTGCCTGCTGTAGCATGTACTTGTATTAAAACGCTTCCTCTTCTCTTTGTATTGCTTCCTTTGTGTGAAATCCCTGGTGTTCCTGACAGTTCCTCTGCTTTCCTTTTAAAACTAACCACACTAAACAGGAGAGCACACCGTGGTCAGTTCTCTAGCTATACTGGGAACTCAGCCTGCTCTCCTCCAATGGCCAGACTTGTCCTGACACATACCCCCCTGCACAGCCATTCACTGGGAAGCTCAGTGTGCTGCTGCTTCTTCTCCCCCAGCTCATATGCAGCAGAGAACAGAGGGAAGGTAATCGTGTATAAAAAAGGGATAACAAGGTATTTATAAAGGTTTTTTTTTTATATATCTATACAGAAATGTTTTGCCTTTCATTTCTATTTCAAACCAAATGGGTTGTTTTACAAAGTGATCTTTTACAATCAGTTTAAGCTTAACCACTTACCCACCAGCCGCCGTTACATGGCGGCAAGTCATCTCTCCTGCGCGGACCACCGTAGGTGTATGGTGGTCCGTGCATGGGAGATAGCGGGCGCGCATGCTGCATGCCACGGGTGCGTGCTTGCGGGTCCGGTGGACTCAATGTCCAGCGGTGACCTGCGATCACGGTGTACAGAGGCAGTACGGGAATCTACCTATGTAAACAAGGATTCATATTCTGCCAGATGACATGTCAGAGATCGTCGGTTCCCAGTCATCGGGAACAGCGATCTCTGCCATGTCCCAGGCAGCCCACTCCCCCTACAGTTAGAACACACCCAGGGAACACAGTTAACCCCTTGATTGCCCCCTAATGTTAACCCCTTCCCTGCTAGTGTCATTTATACATTGATCAGTGCATTTTTATAGCACTGATCAATGTAATAATGTCACTGGTCCCCAAAAAGTGTCCTTTAGGGTCAGATTTGTCCGCCGCAATGTTGCAGTCTTGCTACAAATCACAGATCGCTGCCATTACCAGTAAAACAATAAGAAAAGATAAAAGTCCCTAAATCTATCCCATAGTTTGTAGACGTGATAACTTTTGTGCAAACCAATCAATATACGCCTATTGTGATTTTTTTTTTACCAAAAACATGTAGAAAAATATATATCTGCCTAAACTTATGAATACATTTGTTTATTTATATTTTTTTATTGGATATGTATTATAGCAGAAAGTAAAAAAATGTTTTTTTTTTCAAAATTGTCGCTCTTTTTTTGTTTATAGCGCAAAAAATAAAGACCACAGAGGTGATCAAATACCACCAAAAGAAAGCTCCATTTGTGGGAAAAAAGATGTCAGTTTTGTTTTGGTACAGCATTGTATGACCGCACAATTGTCAGTTAAAGCGACGCAGTGCCATATGGCAAAAAATGGCCTGGTCAGGAAGTGGGTAAATCCTACCGGGGCTGAAGTGGTTAAGCTTAAAGCGGAGCTACACTGCATCTGAGCACCACAAACTAAAAACTCTAATTAATTGTAAAAATTTAAACCAAACTCCCCCTTCCATCCATGTCTCCATGCATTCTTTTGCTGATAAATCACTTTAAAAGACACCCCCTAGCATCTCTGGCCATGGCCATTTTGAGTAAAGGCCGTACCCACAACGTGAAACTCGGACAGGAATTGTCGTTCGATAGCCTGTCGTCCGTTAGTATGCTCCTTTCGACAACCGATTGACATTTTTCGTCAGACAAAAGCTGGATGTGCAGACTAGTACATTTTTGTCGTACGACAACGCCACGTCCGATTTGTGTTCCGTTTGTACAGTTTTCGTCCAAAAAAAATCATACAACTGAGACTACGCATGGTCAGAAAGGGGAAAAAAGAAGTAAAAAATATGCAAAACTGACGTTGAGTTTGGTTGAACGAAAATTTTCGGATAGTCAGTATGCTTTACAAAATCATGGACACACACTTTTGACAAAAATCAGAAGCGCGGTCGTATGACAATCAAATCAGGTGAATGAGGCTTAACCTCCCTGGCGGTATGATTTTGTCAGGAATTTTGTTCCAAAAGCGGTACCATTTTTTTGCATGGAAATTTGGTGTTATGTATTGTAGGCCTGCAATTCTTAGGAATAACTCACTTAAATCTGTCCAAACAAGAGGCTAGTAGACATCCCGGGTATGAAAAAGTTTGAAAAATGAAATCATAAATTATAATATAATAAATAACTAAAAATAATTATCAAAAATAATAATATAATAGTAATAAAATGTATTCAATAATGTAATCAAACCAAAAACGCAGAAATTTGCTCAGTTGCAGAATTGTCGCTGTCGTCACTTTCAGTTTCTGATGATAAATTTCCTCAAAAATCAGTATCACTCAATTCTGCAAATGATTCTTATTTACTATCGCTGTTTTCTAGCTGATCAAAAACCACTTTTGACGTGAAGGGACGCTTTTTGGTTGCCATGGACATTGTCATGTTTCCAGGCAGAAAGAATGACATTTATTATATAAAAGTGCATGCAGGGCTCTGGGCAAACCACTAGGGACAAAGGGGATGTGTAATGATTTCATACAGTAATGTAATCTATAAGATTACAGTGTACTGTATGTATAGTGTGTGTTTCACTTTTTGAATTTCCCGCCGGTCTCCGTCCCCGTGCGACGCGACGCTCGCAGGGAACGGAGCCCGGCACACAGAGGCATCGGAGCGGCGGACACAGCCCACAGACACTGCGGGGGACATCGCTGGATCCAGGGGACAAGGTGAGTAGCGCTGCCTGGATCCAGCGATGCAAGCCCGAGTGTGGCTCGGGGTTACCGCTCTTGGTACTGAAAATCCACCCCGAGCCACACTCGGGAATACCGCCAGGGAGGTTAAGAGCAACTGATTCACGCATTATTTATATCCTGGAATCCATCTGCCCTAAGCTCAGGCATGCAGGTGGGAGGGTGTGCTTAGCTGAGAAAACCCCTCCTCCCCTCTTGAAGTCTCATGGAATGTGTAATTTGCTTGGTACTGGAAACTAGGAAGTAACTGAAGAAATGTAAAAAAATACTAAAGCTGGTAGCATAAGGATTAACAATAGTATCTGTTAATTAAGAGAGTGAAGTTACGCTTTAAGGGTTAGACAAAATAATATTTCTTTTGTAGATAGATCGAATAGACTGAACTGGTGGTGAATTCAGGGAAGATGAACTGCTGACTATACACATGGCAATTTTATGAAATTATCAAACTATGATATGGAAAAAAATATATTATTCCAGTTTTTATGGCCCGTGCACACGATGCAACGGTCGTACAACAAGGGTCTCACAACAGCTTGTTGTACGATAATCTGACCGTTAGTACGCACGATTATAACAGCCGACATTCAACAGTCGTACAACCGAAGTTGGCTGAGCAAACTGGAAAACTTTGGTTGGCCAACGACTGTTGACTCATGTGTACAGAAGTTGGCCCAACAAAAGATGTACATGCAAAACACGCATGCTCGGAAGTCAGGAATGCCCAGAAGTGTCCGTTCATGTAAACCAATGTTCCTAATTCACAAATCATATTCACCTGAACTTCCTCTTTAGATGTTCGTAACACCTCACTACGTTCGGCTTTGTTGTACAACTACTTGACTCATGTCAGTACACTAGACACAACCGCCAACAGCCAATGTTGGACAAAAGTTGAACGTGAGGTTGTACGACCATTGCACCGTGTGTACGAGGCATTAGAGTCCTGTGGTGAATCGGTATGTTAACAATGAACGCCAGGCAAACAGGTAAATACACAGATGCAGTATTACCTGCTGTAGGATTTGTATTTCTGTCAATCCAATGCTGGAATTTGCATTAATCTGTTACATAGTACAATTCTGTTTGGCAGGGCATGGGACTTGATCTTTCCCTCACTTACAGGTCTCCTTTCCAGCCCACCTTATGCCTTGACAATGAAATGGGAAGCAGTGGACTGATGAATAGATCTCTCCATCACTCTGCTCTCTCTTCCTATTAATATGCTCCTTACACTGCAGCACACCTGGTGGGCTTCTAGTGCTGCTTTTCCATCCCCCTCTCTGAGCTCTACTGTACAGTAGACTGCACAAGGTTGATACCCATCAAATTTAGGCACTACACTACTTGCTTTTAATAAATGCATTTAAAGTGGATGTTAAGGTATGCTAGAAAATAGAGATTTTTTTTGCAGAAGAAGCACGCAAAGTCTGTTCTGCCAAAATACTGCTGCTTCTCGCCTCTGTGAGATGCCGGGAATGGAGCCAAGTACCAGGGATGCTGTAACTCTTATACACAATGGCAGAAGTTATATTATCACAGGCCGCTCAATGGTCAATGAGGGTGACGGAGGACCTGGAAATAGTAGCAAGGGCAATATTGGTGGCAGGGCGTGGAGCAGAGACTGACAGAAGGAGAGTGCAATAAGGTAAGTGTGCCATAATGGGCAAGTATGCACAACATTATGGCATAAGATCGCCTACTTTATCCTGCTTTAATAACGTATTAACGATTAAGGGCTGGATTATTTGTGTCTTGAGTTTAGCTGTAAATACATAAGTGTGTGTCCACAGTGTATGCTTGTGTGGGGGGGAGCAATGGAATATATTTACATATCATTAGGTAACTAGTTTGCAACATATCCCATAAAGGAATTATGTGCAGATATCTCCGTAGAACCTGTTATAAATATAAAACTCTATCAAGCCTGAAAAACCTTCCTAACTATTCACAGGTGACCCACTGCTCTCACCACTCTGTACTTCTGTGCATACCTCTATATTTTCTCTATTTCACTTGGCAGTTCTGAAAGTCCAACACTAAGTACATGGAGTGGCAATCAAAGAAATTAACATTTTCTTTATTTTTTCACCCTCCCAGCACTATGACTGTTTGGAATTTTAAAGGAACATGGATAGAAATGATTGTTCAAGCCATAATGAGATGGTAATAACATTTTACATTTCAGTAATGCACCAATACACTAAAGAGCATTGTATTTAATTTGAGAGATGTACTTGTAAAAGGCAACTTTTATGTCTGTTCTCTTGCATTCTCTTACATCAGTTCCCTGCATATATACAGTGCATTTCAACATACAATCATGACATTGGAAATCTCCATACATTGCCCTTATCTGAGGGCAAAGATCATCTAGTCCAAATCCGTGCTCTGTTTTGATCTTTTCATGTGTAAACACTGACATTAATGCAAAAAAATACAATTTCGTCCTTTAAAAGAAAAAAAATGTGCTCAGATATGGCTTCCGTAAAAGGGACCAAAGCTTTTTAAACTACCGCACTGTACAGCAACCCTCGTATCATTGTGCTGTGTATTGCACTGCCATTTGTTTTGAGCGGTACTCCAACACCCTAATACCGGAGCAAGCAACGAACATGTACTGCAGTGTTGGAAAAAAAAAAATGCCATGTCCATTTTTGACTATGTTTGTGGTGCATTCAAATTGAATAGGCTGCCTTAACGCAAAGTGCATTCACCTGCAACACAAGCGTTAAAGGTTGAATGTGCCTTTAAAGACTTGTAAGCATCTTGAGAAATATTCAAACAATACAAGCAAGGACATCCTTGAAGTAAATATGGCAATAAATAAAAGTATTAACCCCATATCGGCAGCGTCAGTAAGAAGAACCGCTTTCTCTGCTCATGGAACGGCCACGGATCATGGAAGACCCACGTCTAGCCATCTCACTCTGGAATTCTGATGCTGTAAAGTAATACATGATTGGGTTCAGGCAACAATTAATACTTGCTAGGCTAATCGAAATGGGATGAAAAGTCAGAATGATTTTTTGCGCTGTGCAGTTTTGGATAGCATTTGCACTGACCATTACATAGAAAAAGAAACTGATGTGGTATGGCGCAAAACAAATAAAAAACACACAAGCGCATGTTATTACCAGTCGAAGAGCTTTGCTTTTTTCTTTCTTGTTCACACATTGTAGGGAATTCAGTTTTAGTTGTGCACTTGTTTTTAGAGAGCTGTACGTAATGACAGTCATAGGTATTATAAAGCCTAACAGTTCTGCAAAAATCAGCATGCCAGACATGGTGACCATGTTAATCTGATTATTACCTAGGTCAGCAAAACAACTGGTGGTTGAGTTATTTCCTCCAGAGCTTCTGTATATAGGAAATGCCAGGCATGTAGTACCAACCACTATCCATACGCATATGCTGATTCCAACATCGTACCTTCTTTTCCAGTCTTTGGCTTTGAAAGGATTTGCAGTGAAGACATACCTCTGGATGCTGATAAGTGTTAAAAACATGATACTTGCGTACATATTCAGGTACTTAAGATAAAAACACAACAAGCAGGCAAAGTGTTTAAATGGCCATGAGTGATTTATGTAGTAATAAATTCGTAGAGGCAAGGACAAGACATGGGCAAGGTCAGCAGTTGCCAAATTGATCATAAAGATAATGGCTTTGTTCTTCTTGTTGATAAAGCTTCGGAGAACCCATAGAGCAACACTGTTAGAGAGCAGGCCAGGTATGAAGATGGCTATATAAGTGACAGCATATAGGGTATGCTGGAAATCTGGGGGGCTGCGACAGTTTGAAAAGTTTCCACTGGGCATTTTCTTTTCTTGTTCTAGAAGATCTTATGATATCCCAATGTTCTGTGTGAATAAACAAGATAGATTTGTTAGATTTAGTATCAACAGCTGTGGTTTTTACTTATAAAGTCAGATTTTAAAAATCTCTATATTCAAAGATCTTCTGTCTTATAGGTAGTCTATAGTAATAATTACTGTGGTTAAAGTGATTGTAAAGTCTCATTTTTTTTTCAGTTAAACATAACAAACATGTTATACTTACCTGCCCTGTGCAGTGGTTTTGCACAGAGCAGCACAGATCCTCCTCTTCTCAGGTCTCTCTTCAGTGCTCCTGGCCCCTCCATCTTGTTAAGTGTCCCCAGAGCAAGCAGCTTGCTATGGGGGTACCTGAGCCGAGCCACAGATCCCTGTGTCCCAGCCTACCCCCTTTCTCTCCTCATTGGCTGACTGATTTTTATTGACAGTAGTGGGAGCCAATGGCTGTCTCAGCCAATCAGGAGGGGAGTCCCGGGCAGCCGAGACACTCCTGCAATATTGTTGGATCTAGATGGGCTCAGGTAAGTTTTAGGAGGACTGAGGGGGCTGCTGCATACAGAAGGCTTTTTACCTTAATGCATTGAATGTATTAATATAAAAAGCCTTCTGCCTTTACAACCCCTTTAAGCAGTACCTTAAAAATTCTACCTTTTGCCTCAAATCCCTGAAATGTTGTGATGCACATTCTGACATGTGCCATTAAATGGGAGGATATTCTAGAATCAAAAAACATAGAAGAAAAGTGGGAGTGCTTTAAGAAAATTCTAAATAATGGCATTAACAAGTGTATTCCAATGGTCAATACATATAAAAGAACTAAGGTTAAACCTGTGTGGCTACATTTCAGCATAAAAAGGCTTAATAAAGAGATAAAACTGTCCTTAAAAAGGAATGCAATAAGAAATGTAATAGTGTGATCAGGGCAGCGAAAAGAGACGAGAGACGCATAGTGGAGGAGAGTAAAAAGAATCCCAACATCCCAAAGTCAGAGCATATTGGCCTATTAAAGGATAATCAGGGGTAGATATTTAGTTAATAGTGACAAGGATAAAGCAACTGTGGTAAATACATTCTTCTCCGTTTTACTAAGGAAGAAGAGAGGTATAATAGACAAGACAGTGCGCTCCATTCATAGAACCAGATCACATGGGCTATGTAGGTGTCTGGACACATTTTCCCTAGCTATCGCAAGCGATCCTGCAACTGTCACTATGCCATTTTGCGTTATGTACTGCAAAATGCTCAAAACTGTCAGTAAATACCGCATGAAAAGGGGTCAATTTACAGAAGGAAATAATAATTTAATGCATGTGGTAATTAAGTAGGGGTCCAGGCATGTGGTATTTAAGGAATGTAAAATTTGAATCTACAATTTTGAGTAGTCTTTGCCATTTTGGATCAGTTCTCTCAATAGTAATGCATAGAAACCTAAATATGGAAATCATTGGGGTTGATTTACTTAAAGTATAACTAAAGGAAAATGTGGATTAGAACAGCTGTCAGGTTTTTATTGCTGTCTGTGCCCCCCTTAGGGAGCTTCGCCCTCTCTATATTTGTCCTGTTTACCATTATCATTGAAAGTAAAAGTAAAAGAAAATGTGTCCGAAGAAAAGTAATAGCTATAACCCCCACCAAAATGAAAAAAAAATGTTGTGACTATAGTTCTACTTTAAGGAAAACCTACTTTTTTCTTTCAATTTGCAAGTTGCTCCAGAGCTTAGCACATGAGGTAAAGCTTCACTTTAGAAAGAATACCCAATCACATGCAAGAAAAATAAAAAAAATGCATTTTTTGCTTGCACATGATTGGATGATGGAAGTCAGCAGAGACCCCCCTCATTTACTAAGCTCTGGAGCAGGGGCGTTGCTAGGTCTCCAAAAGATCTGGGGCTAGAGCCCATAGCAGCGAAGTAAAGAAAGTCATATGCTTGAGTATATATATATATATGTATAAATATAAATATTGTTACATATCTGAGTGCGGATCCCCCTTACATAAGGGTCCCCAGAGAGCCCCCCACTTACATCAGGGTCCCCAGAGATCCGCTTTGAATGCTGGGCAGGGAAGGAGTCGTGGCTGTGACGTCACTGGTTGCTAGACACTAGGCAACTCTAGCAACCAGTGACCAGGAGTAGAGTCAGGTGTAGGTGAGGGCGGCGCCAGAGCCAGCACTACAGCGGCTCAGTCTGCCCCTGCCTCTTGCATTCCGGACTGGGACATACCTGCTAATTGCAGAACTGCACCCACTCGGTAAGAGACTCGGGGCTATGGGCCTCAGACTCGGGGCTATAGCCCCAATAGCCACCCCCTAGCAACGCCCCTGCTCTGGAGTAACTGCACTTGCAAAGTGCTCAGTCTATGTGCCTTCAGTATATCCGCCCCATTACATGTAGTGAAATATATCTATTTTCTCCGGTCATTTCGCCAGCTTTTTGGAGACTTTTTT
>BLSH010479686.1:246830-259327 GCA_018402905.1 Glandirana rugosa | reverse complement strand
AAATTCTTTTTTTCTTTTGAAAAAACATTATATAATAATTAGCGACGCAGCGCCGAATCGCAAAAAGGGCTCCGGTCCTAAAGCTGGAAATCCTTCCGGTCCTTAAGTGGTTAATAATATATTACAAAAAAGTTTTCTTTTTTTCTTAAATGTTTTTTTTCAGTTATGAATAAGATGGAAAAGGTTAGAACCTCTTTGAGGTTTTTATTGCTGCCTCCGATGCATCCTGTTTTTCCTGGTGATCTTTTTTACCAGAACAGAAAGTAATGGGAAATCCAAAATGTTACTATTCCCCAAAACAGGAAGTGAGGGGAAATCTTCGAAAGGGGGGGGGCAACTGTTCCAGTGACAACTGTCTAAGAGAAGGATTCCTCTGCCTTCGTTTTGTGTCTAGGGGGAACGTTTGGTGAAATCTCACCAACTAAACAAAGACAAATAAATACATAAAACACTGGCAACGTATTAACTCCCTTTTTTGCTTTTTTGCTCTCAGATGTAGACTAACTGCCTAACTGGGAATGTACATCATGATTTTGACATTAAATAATACCATTGTTATGGCAACAGCTAGCTGCCATAATCCCAATATAGTTTCTTCCTTTAGGTGGCCGGCCTTCAGATAAAAGTGATCCCAGCTGCGGATTCACCATGAAATCACTTTCATAGGAGGCGGAATAGGTGCCACCCCCCCCACGCGCTGCTTCCGGGTTGTTTCCGAGCTTACCGGAGTAAGCCCAGAACTGATGTGGCTGATGGCTTGACAGGAAGTTGAGTGAGGGCGAGATAGCCGCCACTCAGCTCTATGCCCTTGGAGGACCAGAGCAACCTCCAATATCATTTCTGTTTCTTGGGCTGAAAGAAATGCTTTTTTTTTTTTAAAGTCAAAGTGTCAAACTTTTTTTTTTTTAGCTTTTGATGGCAAATGAGAGATCTGGGGTATTTTTGACCCCAGATCTCACAATAAAAAGGACCTGTCATGTTTACTTGTATTACAAGGGATGTTTACATTCCTTGTGTAGCCGTGCCCCTGTAGGGGTTGCTGAAAGTAGTGATTTATCCATCACCCTGCCCAGCCAGACATCTATCTCAATCACTCAAAGACATAGATCAGTCCATTGCTTTGTTGTTTTTCTTTTTCTTTTTTCTTTTTTTTTTTTTTTTTGAGGGGTATTGAACTTGGATAGGGATTTGGGAATTATGGGATGCCCAAGAACATTCAGTGCAAATTTGCTTAGGACTCCTATATACACTCCAGTATATACACTTCTCTCTTCTCTCCAGCACAAACGCTTGCTGCTTTCTGTTCCTCCTCTAGCACAAACACTTGCTGCAGACTGTTACTCTTCCTCCAGCATTTCCTTGCTGCAGATTATCACTCCTCCAGACTAGCTGGCACACTAACTCAGCCAGGCCTCGTGGACTGCCTCGGGCCTCTTTTGTGTAGAAAAGTTCAGGTGCTAGCTATCTTCTATTCTGCTCTCTCTGACCACTCTCCACTGCCCTTTCCACAGTCCTCTCCTCTGGTTCTGCACCAATCTCTCGAACTGCAAACTCCCAGTACCTCAGGTGTGCCTCCCCAGTCCTCCCAACTGTGCTCACTCACCAGCCCTCTTGGCTGGTGACCAGTAGTCCTCCCGGAGATTCTTATAGTGTTCTCTCTCCTGCTGTCCTTTTTCCTGCTCTCTCATGTGCCTCTCCTTCCAGGATCTCTTCACTCCTGCACCCAAGCTTCAACCCAGGGTCAACCCCCCCCCAGCCTGGGGAGCGCCCGGTGGGCCCCGACAGCCTCCACACTCTCTCACTTCAGCTTCCACCCAACAACTCCTCCCCAG
This sequence comes from Glandirana rugosa, assembly GCA_018402905.1. Classification (NCBI taxonomy): domain Eukaryota; kingdom Metazoa; phylum Chordata; class Amphibia; order Anura; family Ranidae; genus Glandirana; species Glandirana rugosa. The sequence goes on along the minus strand of BLSH010479686.1, from coordinate 257,495 downwards.
CTGGGCTGATCCCAGGTATTTAAGGAGGCCTGCCCCCTGCCAATCCTGCCAATCCAAAGTTGGGGATTGGTCATGGCTCCTTTAGATGCCCCAGGGAGATCCACCTCTCCTTTCCATCCCTCCTCCTAGCACCTTCTAGAAGGAAAGAGGAGGCGAAAGAGAAGTGACACCACCTGTGAGTCACCAGCTGATACTCTGAGCCACTCCCAGCCCAGAATCAAAACAAACAGGCCTAGCAACAAGCCAGGCCTGCTTAAATTTACCTACTTTGCCAGAGAAAAACCTCACTCTAGCACCTCACTACCTAGAGGGTGCTACACTTGTAATAGGAATAAAAGTGATAAAAAAAAATAATGGGACAGTGTAAAAATAAAAAATAAAAACAAAAATAAATAATAAAAAAATGAAAGTACCCCATCCCTCTGTGCTCGCGCACAGAAGCGAACGCATATGTAATTCACATTTAAATATGAAAAAAACAAAAATAAAATAAAATTTCCCCCTCATGTTTACTTATTTCCAACTTGGTTTGTTGTCGTGCTGGCAGCTATTGTCCCCTTGTATAGGTAGCGCAGTATCCTTGTATCTATATATGTAATTCACGCCTGCATATGTAAATGGAGGTATTGCTGCTATACTTAGCATGAGATCAATAATTCTAGTAATGTAATTTTAAACTGGTAACCTTTAGACATTTTTAAAGCGACGCCTATGGAGAATTTTAAGTACCGTAGTTTGTCGCCATTCCACAAGCATGCACAATTTTAAAGCATGATATATTAGGTATCTATTTACTCAGTGTAACATCATATATCACATTATAGAAAAAACTGAGTTAACTATTGGGTTTTTTTTTAATTCATTAAAGTGTATTTTTCCCATAAAAATTGTGATTGAAAGACCGCTGCGCAAATGCAGTGTGACATAAAATATTGCAATGACAGCCATTTTATTCTCTAGTGTCTCTGCTAAACAAATATACATAATGTTTAGGGGTCCTTAGCAGTTTTCTAGCAAAAAAATACTGATTTTTGCAACAAATGTCAGAAAAAGGCCTGGTCTTTAAGTGGTTAAAAGATTGCAAACACTTTGCCATGTGATGCTATGCAGGTGCATAGGGAACCACCTACAATGTCTGTTACCAGTGCAATACAATAACTTACTAACCATTCGCCTACACTTAACGCTTTCATAACCATTGAAGCCTAGATTTAGCAGCATGAGTATACATTTGGCTATCTTGACAATAATTTTATGATAAATATTTGTACCTAAATCATTTTAACATTGTTTAAAGAAGATTACATTTTATTTGTTACATTATAACTCCTCTATTTTTCTTTTATCAGATAACAAATGGGCACAGTTTTTTTTTTTTTTTACATATAACATCTTTATTCAAATTATTTAAACTTTTTAAATCATTTTTTTATATTTTATTACACTGTGACAGCCGCAGCCTACCAGCTTCTGCTGCCACTATGCCTCTGTCTGGATAAGGTACAGTGACAACTGAAGCCACCAGGTTGGTTTGGCTTTCATGATGATCACATGATCAAAAACACACTGATGGTTTTCCAATAGTTAGTGCACACCAGTTCATGCATCTAAAGGCCTGTACACGCAATACAATTATCGGCCAAAAATTGCCGTCCAACAGATTGTTGGATTCTGAGCATGCGTGTTTGTACTTACAACTTTGTTGGTCCAACTTCTGTACACACGAGCCGAAAATTGGCCAACGCCTTGTTGGCCAACAAAAGTTTTTTAGTCTTCTCAGACAACTTCTGTTGGATGATAATTGGAAATTGGCTGTCGGATCGTGCGTACTAATGGTCGGATTATCGGACAACAGGCTGTTGTACGACTGTTGTTGGCCAATAATTGTACCGCGTGTACGGGCCTTTAATCTACAAATTGCGGGTGGGAGCGGTTTCTTCTGTCAAGGTTGGAATTCAGAGGGGAGTCCATGGCTTCATGATATTAGGAATTTCTGAGTTATGAGTTTTTTTTCTTTCCTTGAATTTCCTAAAGAGAAAAAAGCAGAGGTTACCTTTTAAGATGCATTTGTACTTCTGCACTTGCTTGCTATTCACATATGTTTTTAATTACACAGTGGTGCATTTTTGCATACATTTTGGACATGCAATATCTGCATTTATTTTTTCTGAGTAGTGGAAAGTTTCAATAAAACACATGTAAATCTCCTGTATACATTATTTAAAGTAGTGGTGCACCGAAATGAAAATTGTGGACCGAAACCGAAAATTCAGATTGCATTTGGCCGAAAACCAAAACCGAAATGGACAGTTTTTAAAAAATATATACTTTTATATATAATTGAATTATGTTCAACTTTTTAATTCGTCATTTTTGAAGTGCTTTTGCATTAAAAAAGCGCAATAAAAGCTCAAGAAAAATGCATCCCTTTAAATTCTATGTATATCTTCACACTGGTCCGTTGTGCTTCTGTTGCAGACAGTGTAATGCACTTCCCCATTGAAATGCAATGAAAACGTGGGGAAACGCATCACAAATGCACGTGTTGTGCATTTGATGCAGGTTTTACATGGGTTACATAACCTATGAAAATCGCTGTATAATCGCAGCAATATCACATGTGTTTTTCGGTGCCCATTATCGGCACCTTTTTTCTATCGGTAAAACGTCCATAACCTTATTTTCAGCTGATAGTTTTCAGTAGCCAATATATTGGTGCATGCCTAATTTAAATGATTACAATGTTTTTATGGATACTCCCAGCACTCCGCACATCTTTCACATAGGGTGATCAGCAAAGGTTCAGCTCACAGATCCCCTGGTGATCGTATCAGAAGGAACGGATGGCACATCCGTGGATAGCTGGGAGTAAAGAGACTCCTCTGTCCATTTACACCTGACTACCCTTCGATCCAACCCTCCTAAACGGAAGAGGACAGATCCCCTTCTGTTTTTTTTTTAGCGGACCGGATCATACCTAGAGGTAGACAGGTATAAATGGACAGAAGGCCATAGTAATGCATGGACCTTTCCGATACGGTCCGCCTGAAAAACTGACATTCCTTTAATGCATTACAAACAGGTAAACAAAAAAGTATTGCCAAATGCAAATCACAAAAGTATTAGGGCAGTGTTTTGTTATTTAAAGCAGTGAGCGGAATATTAGTAGCCTTATCAATATGCACAGAGCACACATATTAAACATGTCAGTACCAATTCTTTTGATGTTTACAGTCTGATTTTACCCTTGTAATAAACTCATTAGAATCTGAGAATAATTGTTTTGTCCCGTTTACTACAGAACCCTTGTTAATAAATATGGAAGACTTATCTGTAACATAGGACCTCCACATTGCAAGACCCACTACTATTGCATTCCATCACCTAAGAGGATCAATGTAATTTCTTGTAAAATATGCCATGATAGGAAATTATTCAAATAGTTCTGCCTATTTCTCTGTTATACTGGCTAGAAAGAGCTGTTAAACCTCAAAGACAGGATGCATCTGTTTTCTGTCCCGCTAAAATCTGAATTTTTAATTTCTCTAAAAGCAAACACTATATAGAACTTAGAGTAGCAAAAACTATTTTCACTGAGCTTGTTTCTGTGGCAATATCTGGTGGTTGCTTTAAAGATGAAGTTTAGGTATATCAGTTTTATGTGTATGTAATCACAGCTGGGACCAGTTTAGATGTGTATTGCCATACCCGTGGGATCCCCATGGACGCTGGAACTCACTGTAGTTGGCTCTGCATGGGTGCTATTCAGGGAACAAATTGCATTAGCTCAATGAATGTAAAGCATTCTCTGATTGGATGAGGTGGAGAAACGGGGCCTGACATCATGATTTCCACCTCACCCAATCAGAGAACACTTTGTATTTCAGTAAGTTCAGTAAGCAGCAAGACAGTTCTTTGGCAAAGGACCTGGAAACTAGTGGAGGTCATTGTATTAGTGATTCCACAGGAATGCCACATATATACTTTCATTGATCCAAGCTGGGCGGGCTGGTCTCAGTATTTAAAGCAGAGCTCCAGCCGCCCCCACCAAAAAATTAAAAGTCAGTAGCTACAAATACTGTAGCTGTTGACTTTAAGGCTGGGTTCACACTATATTCACATGTAGCTCCCAGCAGGAGTCCCGTGCATCCCCATTCACCGTTACAGGTCTGATTTCAGCCCAAATTTTTGGCTGAATTCGGACCTGAAACAGACCAAAAGACGCACAGGGCTCCTGTGCAAATTCGCACCGGAGCCACAGCGGACATACAGTTTGTGAACCGGCTCCGTAGAAATCCCCTGCTGTTGCGAATTGAATTTGCAATGGTGTGAACCCAGCCTTAATATTAGGACACTTACCTGTCCTGGTAACAGTTTTGGCATAACATTCATTTTTAATACATTAATTCTACCCAGCCATGAGATGGGATACGATCTCCATCGCCTCAGCATGTTGTTAATATTGGAAAGCAGGGGAGAATAATTGGTCTGGTATAGGGAGGAGAATGTGGTAGTGATTTGTACCCCCAAATATTTTAGAGAATGAGGGCACCATCTATATGGGAATGATTTTTGGAGGGAAACCAGATCCTCAGAAGGAATGTGGATAGGCAGTACCTCAATTTTAGAGGTATTTATCTTGTATCCAGAAAGGTATCCAAATCGGGTCAGTAGGGAGTGCAGGTTCAATAAAGATGTTAGTGGGTGGGGCAGGGTCAGTAGTACATCATCAGCAAACAGTGATAATTTGTATTCCCTCTGTCTCATAGTGACTCCCCATATGACTGGATGGGTTCTAATAGCTGCTGCCAATGGCTCCAGGCAAAGGATGAAGAGTAAAGGTGATAGCGGGCATTCCTGCCTAGTGCCATTGGACATCTGATATGTCTGTGAGAGAAACGAGGACATATGCACTTGGAATGTTGGATTAGAATAAAGTGTCCTTAATCCTGTTATAAAGGGACCCCCTAACCCTGGTCAGTATTGCAAACATGTATGGCCAACTTAATCTGTCAAATGCTTTCTGAGCATCTAAGCTCAGGATTATTGCCAGACTCTATTCAACATGTCTATGAGGTCAATAGTCCATCTCGTGTTATCTCCTGCATGTCTTGATGGGACAAATCCTACTTGATTTTTATTTATAAGCTTACATAGCATATGGGATAGATGGTTAGCCAGAATTTTTGTGAAGAGTTTACAATCCAAATTTAGGAGTGAGATCGGCCTGTAGTTATCAGGGATGGATGGGGTCTTCATCAGGTTTTGGTATGACCGTTACATAGGAGTGAAGGAAGGAGCTATGGGGAGTCTTTTTTTGTAAGAGGGAATTATATAAGGACAATAGGTGCAGAGCCAGAATGTTTACATAGAATTTATAATACGAATAGGGCAAGCTGTCTGGGCCTGGGGACTTATGTGCAGGTAATTCTTTAATTGTAGCGTTAATCTCTTCTGCTGTGATGTCAGCATTAAATAGCTTGAGGTTAGAGGAGGAGAGTTGGGGCAAAGGTATATCTTTCAGAAATTCCTCTAGGACATCCGGTTTGAAAGGGGGGTGGTGATTTGGAGTCAAGAAGTTGTATAGCTTGTTGTAAAACTTACCAAATACTTTAGTCATGTTTTTAGGGCAGTATGTGGGAGTTCCATCTGTCTGATTAAGAACGTCAGGGAACGCATGGAAAGGGTGTGGGTTAAGTTTAGAAGTGAGCATTGAATGAGGTTTGTTTTAGTAATCATAGAATTTTTGTTTTGCCCATAGTAATGATTTTACTCTACCTGACATAGTCAAAGATTTAAGTTTGTTACGGATGGAAGTCACGGTTCGAAGGTGGGCCATTGTGGGGGAGGCCACCAATGATCTCTCTGCTGATTTCAGCTTAGTTAGCAACTCAGCCTTTTGGGCAACCGCAACTTTCTTTAATCTGGAGCCTTCAGATATGCATTGCCAACAAAAAAGGCCTTATGAGCCTCCCACAGTGTAGAGACCTCCGACAGCCTTTATTGAGTTGAAAAAATTTGGAAAGGGAACTGGAAAGCCTTTCTTTGGTGCCTGTGCAATTTAGAAGTGATTCGTTGAGTTGCCATTGGCATGTTTTAGGGAATGCCCTGGCCAGGAATAAGTTTAAAGACAATGAAGCATGATCAGACCAGGTTATCTGACCTATCTCTGATGACATTACATTAGATAAGAGTGGGGTAGAGACAAAAAAGTAATCCAACCTGGAGAACATCTTATGTGGTGGGGAATAAAAGGAGAACTGCCTACCTGTAGGGTGTTTAAATCTCCAAGAATCAAACAGGTGATGAGTTCTTATTCATTTTCGAAAGGATGTAGCTAAAGATTTGGTTTGCGGGGTGAGTTTGAATAATGATTGTCTATCACGGGAAGGGGAGAAAATCGCATTGAAATCCCCTCCCACAATTGTAAAAGGTTGCGGGAAGCATTTCAGCCTGTCGAAGGCCTCAGTGAGAAACTTAATCTGACCCGTATTAGGTGTATATATATTCATTAGTGAAAAAGAAGTAGATAAGAAGCTGCAGTCTAAAATTATATAGCGCCAATGAGGATCCAGGTAGGAGGAGCGAACTCTGACCGGGCAGGAGCGCCTCAACAAGACTGCCACCCCAGTCCTACCCGAGGGGTCAGAGGCCATGCAGGAAAGGGGGAATTGCTTTGACGCAAATTTAAATGAACCCCCAGACCTAAATTATGTCTCCTGTACAAGGATTATATCCGCTCCAGAGGTCTTAAACTCCTTGAGTGCTAACCACCTTCTTTTAATGGAGTTAAGGCCCTTGACGTTATAAGAAACAATTTTTAAAGCCATAGTAAAACATTATAAGTAGGCAAACATAACATAACATAGAGGGGGGTTCCCCCATAGTGTATATCAACTCATAGCATATCAAGCATACAGCCAAAGAAATACTCGTGTGAAAAAAAATGACCTGTAAAAATAGTCTAGGTCATTTTTTGTATGCTTGAATAATAAAGGCCATGTTGGTCAGAAAAAAAAAGATCAAGCAAAAACAAAAACAAAAAAAAACAAAAAAAGCCAAAGACACCAACGTCTTAGGCCTGAGAAGCCACCGCCTCTCAGGCAACCCGAGCCATGGCCTTGGGTTAAAGGGGGACACAGGACGATTCCAATGAAGGGAAGTCCATATGAAGAAACAAAACAGTTAGTAGTCTCCTTGGAACTAAACTGAAGATGGTAGTTATTTAACCCTGATATGTCGCTTTCAACTTGGATAGATAGATTTCATCTTGGGTTACGGAGGATCTTCTCAAGTCCATGTTCCCCTCAATAAGGGGGGGGGGGTGCATCTAGACTGCAAGATGGGCCAGAGCATGTCTGGCCTCAGGTAAAGAAGAAAAAAGAAAAATTGGAGCCAGGAGGAGTCTGTGGACCTCTCAGGTTGGCGGTTTGCTGATTTGGGATCTTTGAGATGTAGATGGGTTAGATTGTCTCCCTCTTCCTCTGACTGGGGTCCAGATTCTGGACGGAACTGACAAGGACAAGATGGCAAAGGTGGAAGACCCAAGTTTTTTAAGAAGGCTTCTCCTTCCTGTAGAACCCGCAGGACATGTTAAACGCCGTCTTTCATGACGCTGAGACGAAAAGGAAATCCCCAGTAATACTGGGTTTGTGAGCTTGTAAATGGGAAGTTATAGGTCTCAGGGAGAACCTCTTTGCCAAGGTGATGGGTGAAAGGTCACTATATATCTGAAGTCTGTCTCCTTTATATTCGATATGGGATCGGTTGCGTGTTGCCTGAGTCAGGGCCTCTTTACTTTCATAAAAATGAAATCTTGCAACAATGTCTCTTGGCCTGGCCCCAGCAGGGGGTTTCGGGGCCAGCGATCTATGAGCCCTGTCTAGGTGCATATCAATGTCTGCTATGTCAGGAGCCAGAACTTTAAACTGACCCAGGAGGTAAGATCTGATGTTTTTGTCACCCACTTTTTCGGAGACACCTCTGATCTGCAGATTCTACTTCTTGATGTATTTGGAGCGGTGACACTGCATGCTTAAGTGAGGCATTTTCTTTCTCTAATATGTGGACATATTGAGTCGTATCATCAAATTTGGTTTCAAGTACATCAGTGCGTTCACCTAATTGCTCCAGTTCTCCCCTCAGCTCCTGTGCCAGTTTCCCTATCTCCTGGGCCATGTTGTGGGTTATTCTGTGCATCAAAGCTTGCATCCTGTGTCGTCCAGCATTGCGAGAGTTAATACATTGTGTGGGGTAGAGGTCTGGAATGGAGTGAGGCCTTGCCGCCCTCGATCCTGGTCTGTGCTATGTGTGCAATTGGGCCCGGGGATTCGGGCCTAGTCAAGTATCTCTCCATTCCTGGGCCAGGTTGCGGCTCTGATCTCGAGCAGGGGACAGTTTTTTGATCCCAGATCTTTACCATGTGGCATGCAGTGAGTTCAGGGGGACTTTATGCTTACCCCTGGGCTTGCGAGATGCCTGTGTGGCTGTGTAGGGGCATCACTGGAAGCCACGCATGCACCCCAGAAATTTTAATTTTATTGAAAAATATCAGTACAAAAAACAAAAAAATACTAAATCCCCTCCACCATAAAGATGACAACTTTGTCACAAGTTAAAAATCATCTAAGACACCATCCAAGCAAACAAGCACCCGCATACCAAATTAGTAAATATTGCATCAATCCAAATAGCGTATTGATGTTATATAGGCATATAATGGCTATATAAATGGGAGCAGGGTATGTATATAACCAAATAACTGGGAATCCACAGTCCTGGCCGGATAAAGTGAACTTGTGATGATCAAACAGAATAGTCCATACAATTAACAAAGATATTGGGTGGCTATGGTGGGGAGCCAGTGTAATCCGCTTAAGAAATATAGGAAAATGTATGGGCAAGAAATTAGTCTCTGAGGGCCAACCATTGCCCAATGAATAAGACCCTTGGATATCCATGTGCCAGCAGAATAGGTATAGTGTAGTCTGAAATAGTCTGAAAGAGCGAGTGACTGTCACGCACCTGGTGGTGGAGTCTGTCTTATGCAGGGAGCAACCACTCTTACGGCCCTGGTTTGGGAACCCCTGATAGAGCAAACAGAGTTCTGGAGCACAGGGTGGCACGAGGGCTGGACTGATTCACTGCTGGTGATGTGAGATATCCTTGCGTGGCTCGTGCAGGTAGATAGAGTGGTGAGACTGGCTGGGTCGGCAACTAGTTGGCAATGCGGAGAAGGTGCAGGCAGAAGAGTGGTCAGGAACTAGCAGGGTCCTCAACAGGCTGGCAGAAGGGGTACAAGGGAGAGGCAGAAGAGAAGTCGTGGGCAAACTGGGGGTCAGTGCAGGCGGAGATCAAACAAGGTCAGGACGAGCCGGGTCACAGGAAACAGGTAATCAGGAATTCAGACACTCTAGAACACGGACACGCTGTAGAACGGACAGCACCGGCTGCATGGTGCTGTCCTTTTTAAATAGCCTGTCTGGCACCAGTAGCTCCGCGTATGTGCCCACGTACCTGCCGTGCTCCCGCGCGCACCCCTGCGCGCACCTGCCGTGTCAGTGACAGTGTGCAGAGGTATATTTACGTGTTTCTGAGTCTGTGATCTACTCGTGAACGTCCTCAATATCCAAGGAACCTCTCAATATGTGTCAAACCACTGTGGGGCCGTATACTGAGTCCGCCTGCCACCAAACCTACTCGGCTTAGTTCATCCGATCCATGCTAGCCATGTAGCTTCGGGAGCAAGGAGATGCAGCAGGTGGCAGCTAGATGTACAAAGGCATGACGTCAACACATTTTGCTGGGAACCCCAGCTTCATCAGGACACATTGGATTAATGATATATAATGTGCTAATTTTTTATTTTTTATTTTTATTTTGACTTTAACATTTGTGGTACAGTTGCTATTTACCACATCCTTTTTCTTAAGATATCTGGTAAAAACATTTTAAAGCCAATTTAGGCTTGGGTGATGCAACTCACTAAGGCTGGATTCACACCTATGCATTTTTAGTGCTTTTTGCATTTTGCAGATTTGCACTACAGAACGTGTTCCATAGGAAACCATGTAAAATGGACTGTAGTGCAAATCTGCAAAATGCAAAAAGCACTAAAAATGCATAGGTGTGAATCCAGCCTAAAACAGCAGCAGGCAATGCAGCTGCACCTCTGCCCATCACAGAGCATGTCAAGCCTTGTGATGTGTTGTGCTGGAAAAAGGTTCCTACTAGAGTTGAGCGAACACCTGGACGTTCGGGTTCTGCTGGTCCGTCCGAACTTCGGGACAAAGTCCGGGTCCGGACGGAACCCGAACGATCGCACGGACAACGAACCCCATTGAAATCAATGGGGACCCGAACTTTTAGGCACAAAAATGGCTGTAGGAAAGTCCTGGAAAGCCCCAGAGGGCTGCAAAAGGAAGTAAAATGGGGGTAAGGATGGGGCAAGTGCCCTACAAAAAAATGGGGACAGGGAAATAACTTTAAATATTTTTAAAAAAATAAAAACATAAAAAATGCAAAAAAGGAGGTGAATGTGGATCATCTTCAAACTGTGTCTGAAAAGTATTAATTAACGGTAGAAGCCATATAACTGTTCTAAAATCATCTACAAACTAGGGCAAGTGCCCTACAAAAAATGGGGAGAGGGAAAATAAATTAAAA
>BLSH010479686.1:220454-230796 GCA_018402905.1 Glandirana rugosa | reverse complement strand
CTTTCATAATGGTTTTTTATTTATATTCCTTTTAAGTTTCTTTTAAATTATATTTACGTTGTTCTGGAATTATCGACGATGGAGGTGAAGTCTACCCCACAACGATACACTTCCTTTATAGGGTCACTTTAGTGAGACGATATATTTACACGTTTTGGTATATTTACACGTTTTCTATATTTATAAGGTCAATCAGGAATTATTTCACGTTTATCACGAAATGTAATCTTTATGTATATAACTCTTTTAATGTTATTAGACACGTTTTGGTCCGGAATAATATTTCGGCAGAGAGAGCGTCTATTATATCACAGACTGTGTCCTCTCACCACTAGCTTGCTTTCAACAAGGACGGCTTTATAATAAGGCCTGGTTTTGCACAGATTATTGTAATTTTCTCAATATATGTATTTCTAATGTAAAGCACTATTTGCACTTTATTAAGGACTAACTGGAATATTTATATCTTTTGCACATTTATATGGTTTTGCACATTTATATAGCAGAGTGATTTCACTGGGATATTTCCTTCACATAGCAACACCCCATCTGAAGTGGAGGTAGCAGCTATTAAGGTCTTGTTGCATTTATATTAAATTTTCTTTGAATTTTCCTTATATTTATTTTTTGGTAATACTTTCTCTGCTTACATTTTCACATAGCACTTTAGGATCAACTCTTCTTGCACTTTTTGGAAGACACTATTGCACCTTATCCAGATCTATTGGAATATTTATTTTTGTCCATTTTTGCATCATTTTCACAACCTTTGCAAGTACACATAGCAGTGCCAATCCCCTGTGATTACCTTGTGCATTCATTCATGTCAACAGATTTGTCGACATTGTGATCACATGATCACCGGGCCGCAGGTACGGGGATCCGCAATCCGAGAGCGTGGTGCCCCTAAACCAGAACAGGCTGGATGACATACTTGTACGACATCCAGCCTGCCCGTACCAGCCTCCCGCTGTAAAAGTACTGTGGGCAGTTGGCAAGTGGTTAACAAGTTACATTTAACCCCAATAAATGGCTGAGGCTGTTGGTGTTTTATCCTTTATTTATATTTGGTTAGTTTGTCCCAGTGGATGCAATAAGCACTAGGTGACAATTCTAGACCTGCTGTGGTGTGACCTTGGCTCTGCAGTCTGACAGAACTATGGGAATCATGAAAACAACTGAGCAGAACTACAAATATTTTAAAACAAAGTCCACAAATAAATATATATCAACTGTTAACTGTTTTGGTATGGTTAAAGTAGAACTTTTTTTTACATTTTGGATAGAGTAAGAGAGGGTTATACAGTAACCGCTGTTAACCTTGTTTTTTGCCCTCTTTGTCCCATTGGGGAGATTTCTCTTCACTTCCTGTCGCATAACCAAAACAGGATGTGAGAGGACATGTTCTGGGGACAACCCAAAATTTGAGATTTTCTTTTACTTTCACTTTTAATTATAATATTGAACAGGAAAAATAGAGAGGGCAGGTATGCCAATTCATTTCCACTCTGTCCAAAACTAAAAAAAAAAAAGTTTTGCCTTTGGTTACACTTTAATCTGCTGTGTTATCAGAACATTTTCTGAGCTCCTCTACTTAAAGGTGAGCCCCAGGAAAATGATAAAACCACTCCTTTTAGTAAATTTGCTTTTTTAATGGTACCCTAGTGAAAATGAACATTTGACCTTTGCAGTGTGGGGAAAGCTCCATGCAAAGAGATTTTTCCTTATTTCTTTTTTTTGCTTTTCTCGGAACTTAAGGCCCGTACACAAGATTTGAAAATTGGAAGTAAGATTTCGTTCGACGAATGATCTGCCGATTTTCGGATCGTTAGTATGCTGCTTTCGACAGCTGATTCTGTTTTTTCGTCATACAAAAGTTGAATGTGCAGACTATAAAATGTTTGTCGTACGTGAACTCAACGTCCGATTTTCGTTTAATTAGTACGGTTTTCATCTGAAAAAAGTCATGAGAGCAAAACTACGCATGCTCAGAAATGAAAAAATACATACAAAACTATTCAACACATTACGTCACTTCTGAAGTTGTATTCTGTCGTACGAGAATTTCCGTATGGTGAGTAACCTCTTCACTTTCGACATGAGAATAGCATCCAAGAAAAAAACGGTCGCCTGAAAATCTGATTGTGTGTACGAGGCTTTAGTTTTAATTAAAATAAAAGTTTGGGTGTGGTGAAACTGCTGGGTGGATGGAAAATTTTCTAAAAGCCTCTACATTAGTAAAGATAACCGTTTCTTCTGCTGTTTTTCACTTCCTATTTATACAGTACTGTTTGATAATTCACCCATGTTAACAATTTGTAGAATGGATAGAATCACATAAAATCCAGACATAGTGTCTCTTGCTAGTTTACAATGTTTGCATTAATGTCATCATTTATTACATATACATCTTGCATGTTCTTCTTTGGAATGAAATAGTTTAGCTATCAGGAAATAAAGATTAGTGAGATCGTATCACAGTCAATGAATGCGTATGTAAATGTTGTAAAGATAAATTATTCTGTTTTAAGATACCTTTACATTTTTTACAAAGTCTAAACTGTCAAGAAGGATGTGAAAAAATATATATATACTGTATATATATACACAGTATCTCACAAAAGTGAGTACACCCCTCACATTCTTGTAAATATTTTATTCTATCTTTTCATGTGACAACACTGAAGAAATTACACTTTGCTACAATGTAAAGTAGTGGGTGTCCAGCTTGTATAACAGTGTAAATTTGCTGTCCCCTCAAAATAACTCAACACACAGCCATTAATGTCTAAACCGCTGGCAACAAAAGTGAGTACATCCCTAAGTGAAAATGTCCAAAATTGGCCCAAAGTGTCAATATTTTGTGTGGCCACGATTATTTTCCAGCACTGCCTTAACCCTCTTGGGCATGGAGTTTACCAGAGCTTCACAGGTTGTCACTGGAGCCCTCTTCCACTCCTCCATGACAACATCACAGAGCTGGTGGATGTTAGAGACCTTGCACTCCTCCACCTTCTGTTTGAGGATGCCCCGCAGATGCACGATAGGGTTTAGGTCTGGAGACATGCTTGGCCAGTCCATCACCTTTACCCTCAGCATCTTTAATAACGCAGTGGTCATCTTGGAGGTGTGTTTGAGGTCTTTATCATGTTGGAATACTGCCCTGCAACCTAGTCTCTGAAGGGAGGGATCATGCTCTGACTCAGTATGTCATAGTACATGTTGACATTCATGGTTCCCTCAGTGAACTGTAGCTCCCCAGTGACGGCAGCACTTGTGCAGCCACAGAACATAACACTCCCAACACCATGCTTGACTGTAGGCAAGACACACTTGTCTTTGTACTCCTCACCTGGTTGCCGCCACACACACTTGACACCATCTGAACCAAATAAGTTTATCTTGGTCTCGTCAGACCACAGGACATGGTTCCAGTAATCCATGTCCTTAGTCTGCTTCTCTTCAGCCAGCTGTTCTCGTGCATCATCTTTAGAAGAGGCTTCCTTCTGGGACAACAGCCATGCAGACCAATATGATGCAGTGTGTGGTGTATGGTCTGAGCACTGACAGGCTGACCCCACCACCCCTTCAACCTCTGCAGCAATGCTGGCAGGAATCCTACATCTATTTCCCCAAGACAACCTCTGGATATGACGCTGAGCATGTGCACTCAACTTGTTTGGTCGACCATGGCAAGGCCTGTTCTGAGTGAAACCTGTCCTGTTAAACCACTGTATGGTCTTGGCCACCATGCTGCAGCTTAGTTTCAGGGTCTTGGCAAACTTCTTATAGCCTAGGTCATCTTAATGTAGAGCAACAATTCTTTTTTTCAAATCCTCAGAGAGTTTTTTGCCATGAGGTGCCATGTTGAACTTTCAGTGGCCAGTATGAGAGAGTGAGAGCAATAACACCAAATTTAACACACCTGCAACCCATTCACACCTGAGACCTTGTAACACTAACGAGTCACATGACACCGGGAAGGGAAAATGGCTAATTGGGCCCAATTTGGACATTTTCACTTAGGGGTGTACTCACTTTTGTTGCCAGCGGTTTAGACATTAATGGCTGTGTGTTGTTATTTGGTGGGGACAGCAAATTTACACAGTTATACAAGCTGCACACTCACTACTTTACATTACAGCAAAGTGTCATTTCTTCAGTGTTGTCACATGAAAGATAGAATAAAATATTTACAAAACTGTTAGGGGTGTACTCAATTTTGTTAGATACTGTATATATATATATAAAATATATATATTTCCTGGCTACCTCACGTCAGCACACAATGGGTTAATCCTCCGCAGGTAACCCCAAGGACCACCTCCAATAGATAGAATAAAAGTCCCACTCTCCTTACCCCCGGTGTTCTTCATTTTTGGTTGCTCCAGGCCACCTATCAAGAGTTTCCGGATCGGATGGATGTCGGTGAGAAGTATCCCCCCTACCGCACCTCCCCCCAGGTTCTCTCGCTCTCCTGGGTTGGAAGACCCTGAGTGTTGGCGGTAAATCCCCCTTAAGCCAGGGTACCCGTGTGCCTGGGTTGCGGGCATTTGTTGCTTAGATAGCACATCATTTACTGAGCTGTGCGGTGCTTCTCAGGGATTTACACTCCCTATTTTTCTCCCATGCTGGGTCTCCTTAGCAGCACGCCGGGCTCTCTCTCTTCCTTATCCTGTTTGGAGGGCGTCTCCCTCCTCTCACCTGGCAACCAAATTAACAAAAGTCAAAGAGGCAGATTGTCTGTGTGGCTTCATAGCTCTCTGCATGTGGGTTCCAGGTAAGACAGCCTCTCTTTCTCTCTCTCTCTCTCTCTCATTTCTTATCAGAGGGGCTGTAGCCTGATTTATCTCTCTTTCTTTTAGTCTTTGACTGATTGCTGAATCTGCCTGTGGACTTTGCAAGCTGCCGTTGCACCCTGCTGCCTTCCCTCACTGTAAGCTGCTTAAAGGGGACACGACACAAAAAATAAAAAAAAAGAAATAATAAAATAATTAAATAAAATGAGAATATATAAATAAATAAAAGGGAGAAAGACAGGGGGTGGGAGGAGAGAGTTCTCTCCAAGGTCCCTTTCTCATGCAGTGATTCTTGTCTTTTTTAGATGAGCACACCGCACAGGTCAGAGGCACAAAGATCTAAAGAAAGGTACGAAGGGGCAGCGTGGGACAATGGGGAAAAGAGTGCTCACCGTTTACTCACAAAGCTTTTGCCTCAGCTGTTTTGCAGGAACCGAAGTCCAAAGCGTAAAAGCTCATCAAAGCACAAGTCCCGCCAACGTTCAGTGTCTCCGCGGAGCCATGGATCCTGTCCATCTGTACGGAGGCTCTCACCCTCTCATGGCCCACAGGAACTGGGTGCCCAAGCATCCACCTCTGCCCTGACACAAGCGCAACATCCCGCACAGGGTCTATGCTGGGCCTGCAAACCCCAAGCCTTGCCTGGAAAGCTTATCTGCAAGAGTTGCCTTGGGGAGGTGGCGGCAGATAAGGAGGAGGATGCAAGAAAGTTTAAAGACTATATCCGCGAGGCAGTACAGGGGAGCCTCCAGGACATGGCGATTGCAACTAAACACTCTTCCCATAAGCTTACACAGCCTAAAACATCTTGCACCTCACCTGAAGAGAGTATATCAGAATTATCCTCAGATCCAGAGGATTCTGGGCCGGGGACCTTTGATTATGGTCTGGTAGGCCCCTTTGTACGAGCAACTAAGGAAGCCCTGGATTGGGAGCCTTAATCTCTTCCACCACAAAAGATCCGCAAGTTTTTTCCTAACCTAAAAAAAGAAGGACCTACCTTCCCAGTCTTCCCTGAGATTAAAAAATTAATCAAGGATGAATGGGAGAAACTGGAGAAAAGATCACATTTGCAAAACAGATTCTCAAAGCTGTACCCCATGCCTACTTCAGAGTCTAGCTTTTAGGAGACCCCACCGAGTGTAGATGCAGCTTTACAGCATTTGGCCCAGCATGTGTCCTTACCACTAGAGAACTCGGTGACCTTCAGAGATCCAATGGATTGTCGGGTAGACGCATATATCAAAAGAGTCTATTTTGTAGCTGGGCCAGCCCTTCGCCCAGCCATTGCCCTAACGGCCCTGTCAAGGGCCTTGAAGACATGGCTGACCAACATTGAGACTGCTTTACATTCGGGGGTTGACCCCTCAAAGATTGTTACAGCACTGGAGGAGCCAAACATCGTAGCAGATTTCCTTGCAGAGGCTTCAGTAGACTTAGTAAGGCTGTTAGCCAGGTCCATGGGCAGTGCAGTTACGACAAGGAGGGCCCTGTGGCTTCACCTTTGGACGGCAGACGGACCTTCCAAACAGGCCTTATGTAACATACCATACAATGGCAAAGTACTGTTTGGTAAGACCTTGGATGATGCAATCAAAAGAGTCACGGGGGGGTAAATCAGCTCTTCTCCCTCAGCCTCGCCAAAAGAATCCAGTGGGATGACCCAGTCAGTCAACCTACAAACGCTATCAGAAAGCAAAAGCGTACAGACCAGGATGTGACAGACCTCAATGGAGAGGGATTCAAAGTTCATTTCTTTGGGGTATCAAATCTAAGGCAGCACAGGCAGCCAAGCCAAGTGAAAAGTCCTTTTAAGGGTGTGCCCACCCTGGCTTGCCCGGTGGGAGCAAGGTTGACCTCCTATTGGAGAGTCTGGGCGACGAAAGTTACAGACCGCTGGATCCTGGACACTATAAGGAACGGCTACTCGATAGAATTCATACACCACCCACCAGACTCCTTTGTGAAAACTCAATGGCTGGTCTGTCCCGTGAAGAGACAGTCCTTACAGACCTATATAGAGAAGCTCTTGTCCAAAGGGGCCATCAAGCATGTACCGGCAGAGGAGAGAGGCAGAGGTTTCTACTCCCCAATCTTCCTGGTGCCAAAATCTTCAGGGACCTTGAGGCCTGTGTTGGATTTAAAAGGCTGAACACTTACATCCTCAACGGGCGGTTCAGAATGGAGTCCCTTCAGACCATAATGAAGGTGGTCCAGGAGAACGGCTGGCTCATTTTGGTGGATCATTCGGACGCCTACCTGCATGTCCCTATAAGGAAGCAACATCAAAAGTTTTTGAGGTTCGTGGTATGCGACCACCATTATCAATTCACATGTCTCCCCATTGGCATCTGTACCGCACCAAGAGTACTCTCAAAGATTCTCCTCTCCATCATTTCTCTTCCAGGAAGGAATAAAGATATATCATTATTTAGACGATATCCTCATTCTGGGAGACTCCGCTCAACAACTCAGAGAGCAACGAGACCGCGGTCCTTCGGACCCTAGAGAGTTTTGGTTGGATAATAAACAAACAGAAGAGCCAGCTCCATCCCTCCCAAACAATGGAATACTTGGGAGTAATATTCTCTACTTCCCAGGGACGGGTGTATCTCCCAGACAGAAAGATTTATCAACTGCGCCAGTGTACCCTAAGCACAATGAGGTCTGCCTTTCTCTCAGCAGAGGACTGCATGGTCCTGATCGGGATGTTTACCACCACAATTCCAGTAGTCCCATGGGCCAGGTGGCACATGAGGGCATTCCAAGTGACTTTCTTGAGCCAATGGGACGGGTCATCCAAGAACCAGAGGATATACATCCCAAAGGGAGTACGTCAAGATCTAGGCTTGTTGACTGGACTATCGTCACCTCGGATGCCAGCCTCCGAGGTTGGGGGGCCCATTGTCAGGGGAAACAAGTCCAAGACCGTTGGAACCCATTACACAGACAATCAAACTATTTGGAACTCAAAGCAGCCTTTCTTGCTCTAAAGGCCTTTCAGGAGAATCTTCAGGGAGCACGGGTCAAGATGCTACTAGACAACAAGACCGCAGTAGCTTACCTTGCCCACCAGGGGGGGACAAGGAGTCAAACGCTCCTTCACCTTTCGGCAGACATCTTTGCCTGGGAAAAGGAGCATTTTCAGGATCTGACGGCAGCATATCTTCCAGGAAGCCAGAATCAACTGGCAGACCAGCTGAGCAGACAGTTCCCCGAACACAGCGAATGGTCACTCCAACCAAAATACCTCCTGACAGTTTTCAGGAAATGGGGTACGCCCACGGTCGACTTGATGGCGACCCCGCAAATTGCTCAGCTTCCCCTGTTTGTGATGAGATACAGTTACACAGGGGCACTGGCACAAGATGCCTTTTCGATCCGCTGGGCTTTTCCAATGGTGTACATTTTCCCACCAGTCCCGTTATTAATGAACGTTCTATTGAAAATCAGAGGCCTTGGTTCCCTCTGATAATGCAGATTTTGTCGGCCCCGCCAATCCCATTTCCAGCGAAGAGGGACCTTCTGACCCGTCAAAACTAAGGCTAGCGGCATGGCTGCTGAATCGGCCCGATTAAGGGCTCAGGGACTTTCCTCATAGGTGGTACAGACGTTAATGAAGGCCAGGAAGACCTCAACCAACCTCACGTATGAACGGGTTTGGGGAAAATTTGTAGAATTCGCTGAATGCAAGCATTTTTCTCCTGAATCTCCTTCTCGGTCCAACATACTGGACTTCCTGCAGTCAGCCTTAGATAAGGGGTTAGCATATAACTCGATCAGAGTACAAGTCTCTGCCATATCATCTCTCACTGGGCATAGGTGGGCTGAAGATCCCCTAATTAGGCATTTTCTGCAGGCTGCAATTCCCATTAGACCACGGAGGAAGTGCTTTTTACCTTCATGGGATCTTGGCTTGGTCCTCAGATCACTCACGCAACCTCCGTTTATACCTCCAGACTCTTGCTCCTTATGGTCCCTGACACTTAAATTGGTGTTTTTGGTCGCCATAGTCTGTGCAAGAAGAGATTCAGAGTTGGCAGCTCTCTCCTGCAAAGAACCTTACTGTGTGATCCTTCCACAAAAAGCGATTCTCCGACCTGCTCCAAGTCTTAGATCTAAGGTCGCATCGAGGTTCCATGAGAATGGGGAGGCGATCCTCCCAAGTTTTGATCAAGTACCTTCGTCTTCACAAACAGAGGATTTCAGCGAACTTGATCTGGTGAGACTACTGAACATATATCTGAGGAGATCGGCTCCTATCAGAAAGGTGGATAACCTTTTTATCCTCCCAGTGGATGCCAAAAGGGGTGAGGCTGCGACATTAAGAATAATCTCATCCTGGGTATCAAGGGTTATCACCCTAGCCCACAAGAACTAGGGTCTGGCTCCTCTGTAGGTGACACATGCTCATTCAACGCGAGGGATGGCAGCCTCCTGGGCAGTGTACGCTAAGGTTCCGCTAGAGGACGTCTGTAGAACGGCAAGTTGGAGTTCGTGCACAACCTTTGCGCGCCACTATAGCCTGGATATTCAGGCCACAGCATTTGTAAAATTTGGGAGAGCGGTGGTCTCAGCAGCCTTACAAGAGAAATAAAATTTGTTTTTCCTTATTATGCAGCATACCTTGGCTAAGTGTCCTTTGTGTTTCCCGCCCTTCTTTCTTATTGCTAGTTAAATCCCATTGTGTGCTGACATGAGGTAGCCAGGAATATGGAAAATTGTTATCAAATACTTACCGTAATTTTCCTTTCCTGGAGTATCCTCACGTCAGCACAACTTTCCCACCCTGGTGGCCTGTCGCTATCTAGTTAAGAAACACCGGAGGTAAGGAGGGTGGGACTTTTATTCTATCTATTGGAGGTGGTCCTTGGGGTTACCTGCAGAGGATTAACCCATTGTGTGCTGACGTGAGGATACGCCAGGAAAGGAAAATTATGGTAAGTATTTGATAACAATTTTCCATAATATATACGCACACACACACATATATATATATATATATATATATATATACACACACACACACAGATTTGCCCCAATTAAATACAAATAAACAACACCAACGGTTTTTTTGTTGGTTTTTTACCGCATCAAGTGGCTTGTTGTTGAAATAAAACCCATGTAAGCATGTTTTTTTAAAACGTTTATTTTTTATAAGTCCCATGTAAAACACAAAAAGTAATAGGAAAAATCTTCTGGACAAATAAGTCGTAAACTTACGTTAATGTGTATTGACTGTATATTGGTTTGTATTTGGTTTTATTGGTCTGTTTTAACCTCGTATTTTTTACAGTGGGTGCGTCCCTTCATTCCGTTTGTTATACCGTGTTTGTACCACATTGTCGGACCCAACCGAATTGTTTTTTATATCATTACGACGTCATATAGGTTACTACACCACCTCGTGGAGGTGGGTCATGGTCTACTAATCCCCTGTACAGGTCATTTATCCCCCGTTTAGACACACACACACACATATATATATATATATATATATATATATACACACACACACGCATATATAATACCTTTTAACAATA
>BLSH010479686.1:176344-199430 GCA_018402905.1 Glandirana rugosa | reverse complement strand
GGGGACCCCGCGCGTGTGCCCTTGTA
This sequence comes from Glandirana rugosa, assembly GCA_018402905.1. Lineage (NCBI taxonomy): Eukaryota > Metazoa > Chordata > Amphibia > Anura > Ranidae > Glandirana > Glandirana rugosa. The sequence goes on along the minus strand of BLSH010479686.1, from coordinate 199,404 downwards.
GGCACTGGCAGCCCAGGCCCCCTGGGCTGACTAGTGCCTAGCACCACTTACTCGCGACACTCGCCGGAAAATGGTGCACTAGCGCGGCAGTTTACTGCCGTACTAGTGTACATTTGTTCGGCCGCCTTCGCGGACGAAAAGAGAGGAGAGGCGTGGTTAGCCACGTCACACTCTCCTCTCTCCCCCCTCTCTCCTGCACGACGTCGTGACACCCGTTACACATTACGGATGTCGCGACGATCCACTGTGTAATGTGGGGGTGGTAGGTAAATGGTGGGTGAGGATGGATTGGGTGAGGATGGGTGGGGGGTGGATGGCTGGGTGGGTGGTGGGTGGCTGATGATGGCTGGGTGGGTGGTGGATGGCTGGTAAATGGATGGTGGGGGTGTAATGTGTCACCTAGCAGCGCTGTAGGCATTACACATTGCCCACAGTGCTGCAGCACGTCCTCTCTCCCCCCTCTCTCCTCTCACACTGCACCGATTGGTGCGGAGAGGAGAGAAAAGCAGGCGCTTCCGCCGGCTTGTTTACATGTGATCATGCCGTCATTTGACGGCGCGATCACGTGGTAAAAGGCCGCTCACAGCGCTCATTCACCACGATCCGTGATCAGTCGGGTCCCCCGGACCCGACGGTCACGGATGTTCCCGTGTGCGCGCCCCAGGGGGCGCATGGGAAGCGCGATTCTGGGAGGACGTCAATGGACGTCCTCCCAGAATTAAGCAACCGCTCTGTAGACGTCATTTGTCTATAGGGCGGTTGTTAAGTGGTTAACACTTTTTTGGGACCAATGACATTTATACAGCGATGAGAAATTTAAATGTCCACTGATTACTGTGTAAATGTCATTGGCAGTGAAGGGGTTAACCTGCAGGGGGCGTTCTAGGGGTTAACTGTGTTCCCTGGGCGTGTTCTAACTGTGGGGTGGCTGGGCTACCATGGGCATAAGAGATCTAACTGATGTTAGATGTTAAACTGTGTTTACATCGGCGGTTCCCCGCTCTTTGGCTGTAGCAGCTCATCGCGGCTCGCTGGCGGACATCGGGTCCACCCGAGCTGCAGGCACACTCCCCCGGAGTGTGTCGGGCACGAGAGCCTGCCGGCGGTGGCGCGCGATCGCCCCCTAGCTGTGCCTGCGCAAATTGCCTCCTTTTTACGGCGATTAGCGCTAAGCGCCCACACCGCCCCAGTAAATATACTGCGCGCGGTGTGCAACCGATTAAAATCACTGCTCCTGAAAAAAAGATTGATTTAAAAACGTATTTTTGCAGGACCCATGTCCCCATATACTTTTTAGGGCAATAACTTGCATATAAACCTTTAAAATGAGCACTTTTGATTTTTCATGTTCGGATCCCATAGACTTTGATGGTGTGCGAATGCTTGCAAAATTTTTTGTCTGTTTGCATGTTCTGGTGCCAACTGAACCGGGGGGGGGGGGGGGTGTTCGGCCCATCCCTAATATGAATAGAGGATTCACCTGGAAATACAACAAGGTGTTGGCCCCCTGGACCACTACTTAAGGCTTTTACTTCATCACATGTTGTACTATGCTCGATATTTCGCCTGGGGTGCTGGATTGAGGGCTTGTTCAAGGCTTGATTTTACCCCTTTTACTGATACATCGCGCTACTTTACTCTTACCACTCTTGTTTGGATTCTCCTGGAATTGCTTTTAGGATTGTATTACCTTCCTTGTCATGCTGTATTTAACTGGTTACTTTACCTCTTGTCAAATGTCTTGTTTTATGTCACACGGAATACTGTCTATTATTCTTTGAAATACCAATAAAGCACCTTTGAGTGTTAGAAAAATATTTACTAGTATAAAAGGCTTTTGATATTTTGAGGCCATTTGATGTGCACATGTATGTATTACCAAGGACTATTGCATTATTGTCTTCCTTTTTCTTCATAACATAATTTGCTACAATATACAATAAGCCAACTTCCTTGTTGTGTTAGTTAACCTCTATTCTTCTAAATATGATGTCCGTTTATGAAACTGTGAACAGCTGTGATCCCCAGGATCGCCGCTGATCACAGTTCATTTTCGGTTTATGAAACAGTGATGATCGGGGGAGAACATGTTCTCCCCGATCATCCCTACACATGGAGAAGCTGTGATTCACTGACACAGAAATGGCCAGGTTATGAAGCTGCGATCTCCGCACTTCACTGGCGATCTGTGTCAGAATTCACCCTCCCTGATTCACCAGCTCAGAGGTGGTGAATCGGGGAGTGAAGAGAGAATCCCGGGGTAAGGAGGAAGATTACTGACTTCCTCCTTCCTCGGTAAGACCCCCCCAACACATTACCCATGTCCCCCTGCCAGGGATATATAGGTGTGTACATATATATACGTATAAATAATGTATGTGTGTATATATAATGTGTGTGTGTGTTTATATATACATATATTGTGTAGGGGGACTAATAAGGTGGGCGGTCTCCTCCGAGAATGTCCGTTACTGAGCCGTGATAATTTATCACTGCTTAATAACTGGACATCTCTGCGTTTCGGTGAATTTCTGGTACTGTAATCTGGTTATGTCTCATGAGATCACAGAACCAGGCGGTGTTCTCCACTGTTGGAGGCGTTTTGTAGATCACTTCACTTCACAAAAGGGGAAGCGATCTACGCCACTTTATAAACTGGCACACAGAGGTGAGCAATCTCCACTGTGAATGCCAGAGAATGGAGCAGTGGATTTTTTCCACTGATTCATAAACGGACACCTTAGTGTTTCGGTAAATTTCTGTTACTGTAATCTCGTTATGTCTCACGAGATTCCAGTATCAGTGGGCGTTCTCCACTGTCGGAAGCATTTGTAGATCGATTCACTTCACAAGAGGTGAATCTATTTACACGGCTTCATAAACTGGCACACGGAGGACAAAGATCTCCTCTGTGAATGCCGGAGAATGGAGCAGTGGATTTTTTCCACTGCTTCATAAATGGACACCTATGTACTGATTCCAGTTTTGGGGAGAAAAATACATTCTCCTCTACAGCTCTCTGTGTTGTAGAAATTGTTGTTCATTTCACCATTTCCTTTCTCAAATTGATGCAATCTCATGAATTCTTAGGAACTTATTTACTAAAGGCAAAATAGACTGCCTGCTATGCCAGGGCATGTTCCCAGGCTTTTAGTGAATGGGATGAAGCTCTGCTGACTTCCAACCAATCATGCACAAGCAAAAATGCATTTTTTTTTGCTTTTTTTCCTTGCACATGGTTTGGTATTCTTTGCAAAGTGACATTTTTACCACATTCACTAAGCTCTGGGGAATATTCCTTTGCAAAGTGAAAAGCCTGTTTACTTTTAGTAAATCAACCTCTTAGGCCAGCCATAGACGAAGCAAAGGTTGCAAGAAAGAAAGCCACTGTTGATGTTCTCCCAACGGAGAAGGAGGAGATGTGGTGGAACCCGTCCCTGCCCGGAGAACAGTGATTATTGCTAGTGGCTATATCAGCCACTAGCAATAATCGAATGTAAAATCCCACAAGCTGGTTGTACTGTTCATCAATTGATCAACTTGCTACATTTAGCCTGAATATGTTGTTCGAATCATGGCCAGTTCCTGCTGATCCGGCCAAGATTCAAACCTATCAAATCCTCGTCTATGGCTGGCTTTAAGGCCCATACACAGATGTGAAATTCACACAGATGTGAATTTTCGTATGATGAGCGATCTGCCGAATTTTGGACCCTTAAGCCTCGTACACACGGTTCGACGGTTGTATACAACAGGTCGTACTTACGACCGCCGTATATGTAATCGATCAGATAGATTATGGGTATGTACCGCGCTTATGGGTGTGTGAATGTGACTGCTGCCTTCCAAGGATTCCCTCCCGTGGGGGGGAAGTGGTATTGTTATAGGTAGTGCTTGGGTGTGGCGCTGTCTGAGTGGTGGGAAATAAATGTGCTCCAATTGTCCTGTGTACATAGGTTTTAGCAAAATGTGAACCTCTAATTAGTAGTCATTGGGTTCATGTGTAAAGTGCTGGAAGTGAATAGTTGGTTGTTATCTGTGCAAGTGCTAGTGTTGATACGCTAGTATTTTGTGCAGGTTTCTAGAGGTTCATACAACATTCATAAAAATTATGTTCATAAAAGATTTTTTTATCTCAACTGGTGCTTCTTAAAATACTGATCTTACTGTAGAAAATTTAAAAGGTATAACATAACAGTGAGGTATAAATTATGAGTTATGTGTGGATTTCTCCGTGCATACAAAAAATGGTGACAGTAGTAATCAGGTATTAGGATAGTCTCTCTTAATTTTAGGAACAGTTTCTTATATAAATCCGTGACTTCTGGTGTTCATACAAAGTGTGATGAATATCTTCTTATATTATGGTGACAGATGGTGACTTTTCACTCGTGCTCCCCCTATTGGTACCCTGCTTACCAGAGGGCACTACCCCTGCAGGGGTTAAGTGCCTATCTTTATTTATCCTGAAGATCTGCTCCTCCTGGCGGGGTTCTTTCTCCTTCGCTTTCGGGGGTCTTTGTGTTTCCTATTCCGTTGTTGTCTCGAGTCTGGTAGTCTCCTTATGCTCAATGTATAGAATAAAAAAGAGCTCTCAGTAAAAAGTGACAGAAAGGGTCAGGAAACCCGACATGTTTCGGCTCCAGCAGCCGTCATCTGGGGTATATCAGATGACGGCTGCTGGAGCCGAAACATGTCGGGTTTCCTGACCCTTTCTGTCACTTTTTACTGAGAGCTCTTTTTTATTCTATACATTGAGCATAAGGAGACTACCAGACTCGAGACAACAACGGAATAGGAAACACAAAGACCCCCGAAAGCGAAGGAGAAAGAACCCCGCCAGGAGGAGCAGATCTTCAGGATAAATAAAGATAGGCACTTAACCCCTGCAGGGGTAGTGCCCTCTGGTAAGCAGGGTACCAATAGGGGGAGCACGAGTGAAAAGTCACCATCTGTCACCATAATATAAGAAGATATTCATCACACTTTGTATGAACACCAGAAGTCACGGATTTATATAAGAAACTGTTCCTAAAATTAAGAGAGACTATCCTAATACCTGATTACTACTGTCACCATTTTTTGTATGCACGGAGAAATCCACACATAACTCATAATTTATACCTCACTGTTATGTTATACCTTTTAAATTTTCTACAGTAAGATCAGTATTTTAAGAAGCACCAGTTGAGATAAAAAAATCTTTTATGAACATAATTTTTATGAATGTTGTATGAACCTCTAGAAACCTGCACAAAATACTAGCGTATCAACACTAGCACTTGCACAGATAACAACCAACTATTCACTTCCAGCACTTTACACATGAACCCAATGACTACTAATTAGAGGTTCACATTTTGCTAAAACCTATGTACACAGGACAATTGGAGCACATTTATTTCCCACCACTCAGACAGCGCCACACCCAAGCACTACCTCTAACAATATGTAATCGATCGTTCGTATGCGCGATTTGAACAGCCGAACATACGACGGTCGTACAAGGGGAGTTGTATGAGCAGACTAGAAAACTTGGTTGTACCAACAAGCGGTCATACGACCGTTGTATCGTGTGTACAGAGCAGTTGGTACAACAAGTTGTATTGTGCAAAACACGCATGCTCCGAAGTCAGGAATGGCTGGATGCTACTTACATGCACCTGAACGTTCTTCTGTGCTCGTACGATGGTGTAGTGCAGTCAGTATGCTACATACAACAGCCAACATACGATTTGCGATGATCGTATGTACGATCGTCGTCCCGTGTGTACGAGGCTTAAGTATGGTGCTTTCGACAGCCAATTCTGAGTTTCCAGATGACAAAAGCTGGATGTGCAGACTATAAATTTTTTGTTGGATGTGAGCACAATACCCTATCTTCATTTAATTAGTACGGTTTTCCTCTGAAAAAAATCGTAAGAGCAAGACTACTCATGCTCAGAAAGGAAAAAATAAATACAAAGCTATTCAACACATTACGTCAACTGACGTTGAATTCGGTTGTATGAGAATTCTCGGATTGTTAGTATGCTCTTCGCTTTCGACATGAGATTAGCATCCAACAAAAAAGGTACGTTCGGTTGTCCGAAAATCTAAGCGTGTGTACGAGGATCAAAACAAACATAACACTCCAATTGCACTGGAGGCAGAAATCTGAGAGAGCCAACTACACACACCAGACATGAGGTGACATTTGCTCAATCTGTCAAGCCATTGGGCAATCTATGAACACTTTAACCCAGTGGTTCTCAACTCCGGTCCTCGGGCCCCCCCAACAGGCCAGATTTTAAGTATTACCTTGAGGAAATGCAGACTAGAACACTGCAATCACTGAACAGCAAATGATATCACCTGTGATGTATTTCAGTTATCCTGCAAACCTGGCCTGTTGGGGGGGCCTGAGGACCGGAGTTGAGAACCACTGCTTTAACCAAACATTTTTTTTTTTCCAGCTGATAAAATGGTTGAACATTTAGTAAGCAGATACCATATGATACCACTAGATGGCGCTCCCATGCTGAATAAACTATAGGTCCTATTCTGCACACTTGTATAAAAAAATTTCAACAGCCTCTTTATTGCTGTGTTTCCTCTTGAAAGGTCTGCATGGCTCTGATAATAAAGTTATTAATGAAAGCTGTGCAGGTTTATACAATAAACAGTGCAAGGAGCAAGGCTCAAAGTGAAAAGAGCATGGATGAGATTCGGGTTTGTGTCCGGGCTGGCATAGCTCCCATCTGTCCCTGATTTCAAGGAACTGTCCCGCATTCGGAACAATGTCCCTCTGTCCACTAAACCTTTCATCCGATTTCTAAATTTCTGCATTTGTAAATTCCAAAAGTCAGAATAAAGGAATAGTAGTGGTAAAAAAAAGCACTTGTGAGTTTAACCAATTATTTTTTTTGTACAATTCTGCTTTAGGGGGGGGGGGGGGACGTGGCAGGTGTGTCCTATGCCTACATACTTTTTCTAATATGTGGCCCTCATTACCATCTCAGAGAGTTGGGAGGTATGCAGGTTGGACCTGGCTTTGAGGTGGACCCAGCCTGTTTGCCATTCATGGACCCCCCAAATTCACAATCACAATCAGCAAATAATAATCATCCAAAAAAAATGTGTAATTGGCTGTGCCTACTTCCCAATCACAATCAGAAAATAATAATCATCCAAAAAATGTGTGAATTAGCTGCCCCTACTTCCCACTCTTAATCAGCAAGTATTAATCATCCAGTGACATAATCAAAGCATTAATCAATCCAACTCTGTGTTTTCAATCCAATAATAGTGAACAGTTCATATAAATCATAAAAAAATCTAAGTAAAGTTCTTTGAAAAAGTCCTTTGTGTGCTGTTTCTTTACTCGTGTGAATCCTGAGTAGATATTGTGAATCCCACCATCATTCACCGCTGCGCTCACCTCAAATTTAGACCTGTCTCTAGGTCTAAATGCACTTTCCCCTGCTGGGGTTTTTTTCAATTTCCAGCTCATCAGCTCCTTGTGTTGCTTCCATCCCCTTTCCCCTCTCTGGGTCCTATTAGGCTGGTGTAGCCTTAACCACTTCAGCCCCGGAAGGATTTACCCCCTTAATGACCAGGCCATTTTTTGCAATATGGCACTGCATTACTTTAACTGACAATTGCATGGCCATGCGATGTTGTACCCCAAAAAATGGACGTATTTTTTTCCCCAAAAACAGAGCTTTCTTTTAGTGGTATTTAATTACCTCTGTGGTTTTTGTTTTTTGCGCTATAAACAAAAAAAGGCCGACAATTTTGACAGAAAAAACATATTTTTTACATTCTACTATAATACATATCTAAAAAATTATAAAAGAACAAATGTATTAATCTCCGACTGCTTTCACCATCCCCACACTACACCGCTCTTAACTATCCACCCCACCACAGGTCATCCAAGTCTATGATGTCGGGACTGTTCCCCTGTTGCGCTGGGTGTCGCCCTGGCTGGGCGTTGCCGCCGCTTCTCCCTCCCCAGCTCCCAGGTCAGTTGGCTGCATGCGGTCTGTACGCCTCGTTGGTGCACTGCTTGCACCCATGCATGATGCGATAAAAGCTTGCTCCTGATGAGTGATGGTCAATCACGAAACGCGTAGAGCCAAAAACTGCTTAATGTGCTGTATTTTGGCATCTCCCCTTGCTTACTTTATATATATATTTTTTTACTATACTTTCAAATGGGGCACCATCAAACCTTAGAGTATACAAACCCACATGCAAATCTATTGTACCTTTTAACCACTAATATGGGAAATGTGCCAACTGATTCCCATTTTATGTTATTCAAGCAATCTTCATTATGTTGATATTTGATTCAATACTGCCATCATGTTATTGTCTATTGTCCGAATGTCTGATATTAATCATTAATGCCTATATTTGCATATTATGAAATTTATAAAGAATAAAAAATGGACTATGCATGATATATATTTTGTTGCGTGCCTCATTTAACCACTTCAGCCCCGGAAGGATTTGCCACCTTCCTGACCAGTGCCCTTTTTGCGATTTGGCACTGCGTCGCTTTAACTGACAATTGCGCGGTCGTGCGACGTTGTACCCAAATGAAATTTGCATCCTTTTTTTCCCACAAATAGAGCTTTCTTTTGGTGGTATTTGATCACCGCTGCGTCATTTCTGATCGCCGCTATAAACAAAAGAAGAGCGACAATTTTGCAAAAAAAAACAAATTTCTTACTTTTTGCTAAAATACAAATTAAAAAAAATATATAAAAAATTTTTTTTCATCGGTTTTGGGTGATTTATATTCTTCCTCATATTTGTGATAAAAAAAAATCGCAATCGGCGTTTATTGATTGGTTTGTGCAAAAGTTGCCACGTTTACGGATGATGAGAATTAATTTCTGGGGTTTTTATTTTTTTATTTTTTTTTTACTAGTAATGGCGGCGATCTGCGATTTTTAGCAGTACTGCGATATTGCAATGGGCATGTCGGAACATTTTGACACTTTTTTGGGACCATTGGCATTTATACAGCGATCGGTGCTATAAAAATGCACTGATTACTGTGTAAATGCCATTGGTAGTGAAGGGGTTAACCTGCAGGGGGCGCTCTAAGGGTTAAATATGTTCCCTGGGTGTGCTCTAACTGTCTTAGTGTTTGACTGGCAGGGGGAGGGGAGTAATCATAGCTTCCATATAGAGGAAGGCTGTGATCACTCCCTTCCCCCTCTAACAGAACGGAGGTCCGTGTTTACTTACATGGACCTCCGTTCTTTCACTCCAGGGGGGGCATCGCGGGTAGCCGGCGGAGATCGAGTCCGCAGCACCCGCTCCCTGGCCCTCCCCGGACACAGTGAGCGCGCAAGCGCGCCTCCGGCGGCGCACGCTCACAGTGTGCGATCTGGCAGCCGCTGTCAGATGACGGCGGTTTGCCCAGGAGAGCCACCTTGTCGCCGTCAACCTGCGGTTGACGGTCGGCAAGTGGTTAAAGTCCCATCCCTGTTTCATTATTTCCACTAAATTAGGGATGGAGGTATGAGAACCTACAGTCTCTGCCTCATTTAAAGTCCCGCTACCCTTTCTGGGGGTTATCCGCTCCTTGACAAAGTAACAATAGGTATAATGTCCCGCGCTCTCTCAAATTTAAATGATGCGGAGAGAAATTAATTATTGGCAGCCCGCACAACAAACAGATCAGTTCGTAAAAGTCTATAGAGAATCAGAAAAATGGCAGCGCCAATATTATTTTAATACATGAGTCAATGATGAAGTCAATCAAAAAAGGCACAACGGATACGACCACACCAGAAAACACCAGAATGTGTATCCTTATAGTTGGTTATAATGACGATAAACTGTATTAATAAAAATGGTATAAAATCCTCCTGGTAAGGAAGGCATATGCGCTTACCAGATCCAAGAAAGATAAGGTGGAAACCGGAAACGGAATCAAGGGGTCATTCACCACGGTCCAGTCCACGTATCCACCGTAAGGGTTCCTCTATGTGTATGTTGTCACTGGCACCCGGATCAGGATTACTTCAAAGGAAGAAAGGGTCAAATGACCGTGCTCCAGGTATCCATATAAATAGTGGGAGAAAGGAGGAGACCCACCATAGTGTGATACCGTATGGAAAATTTATTGTAAAATGATTCCAAACACTTACTTGAAACAAAGATTAAAAGAGCTCTCCAAATAAAACACTAGTGACAGAAGGGAAACACCCCAAAACAGCTTGAAAAACACAGTGCAATTACCTGAGTCGGACCACATGAGTGTGAACACCCATATGATGCGATTCTGGGCCCTGCAAAGAATCACGTGTGATTTGAACAGGAATGCGGTGCAATTTCTGTCCAAATCACATGTGGTTCCCCACATCAGTCTGAACCTAGGCTCAAAGCGGAACTAAACCCTCCTATCCTTTTCAGCCAAGGAAACTGCCACCTTAGCCTCTGTTTGCAACTGCCATGGTGCTGCACATGTTGAGAGCACAAGCAAATGTGACTGCTATCATTCACGGCATGTTGGGAATGTAACTGTTTTCTTAAACTGTTAAATCAATGGGTTTGGTTCCACTTTAAAGCAGAGTTCCAGGTTAAATTGAAACCAGGTCTTAATCAATCACTTCACCCCCTCGTTTTTGGATATCCTTTTTTGTGCTGGTTTGTATCTTTTACTTCGTTCAAGCAGTACTTCTGCCCTAACCTCCCTGCGGCGAGGTATGTCATCTCGGGGTAGGCATCGACCCCTCCTCCTCTTCCCTCTTCCTCCCCCGCTGCCTTCTGGGATCTGTGTGTGTCCCAGAACACAACGGTGCAATTCGGAAAGAGCAGTGCGATCACGCATGCGCAGAAGGAAACCGCGTGGGATCATCTAGATGGTTAAGTGTCCTTGTATTAAAAGTCAGCAGCTACACTACTACTTGTAGCTGCTGACTTTTAATTTTTTTTTTTTGGAAGCTGGAAATTTAAACAGCTTTTTTAACATAAGCCCAAGACAACCGTGAGGTTGTATCTTACTGTGCCTACAGTGATTGGCATTGGGTGGGCATGTGCCACGTACGTAAAAATGGCAAATATTTGCATAGCACTAGAAGACACACAAATTATTAGAAGGGCAGGGAATCCATAGTAGTATTTCCCCCTGCACCAAAATGGTTACTAAAGGCAGCCTGTAAATGTGATTTTCTAGCAGTTGCTGTATAAATTCACTGTTTTAATGCACACAGGTAACAAATTTAGCAATTTGGAGGATATATTTTTCCTGGCTTTCATTGAGGTTTGATGGGCATATACCTCATTGAGGAACATACCTCATTAGGCATTTTATTGGTTAAAAAATACACACACACACACAGTTTATTTTTAGTGTGTGGAGGATATGATATGGTCATTCTTATATAATTCTTACATCTTACACAGCTTTGAACCCTGTCTGCATTCAGGGCCGCACACCTGCACTCAGGTGACTGTCAAATTGGGAGCAGCGACTGTGTCTATGCAGCCGCTGCATCCTAATCAACATGAATGGGACTGCCTGCACAAGGATGCATGGAATACCTGTGCACCCTAGCGGGTAAGCATGGCCCTCACGTGGGAATGCACAATAGTACTACAGCTCCCAACTGTTCCTGATTTTGAGGGAATGTCCCTTATTTGGAACACAGTCCCTATGTCCCTCTTTCCTTCTCATTCGTCCCTCATTTTGGTCCGATCTGTATAGTTGTTTATCAAATGCCCTGTTTATGTTTCAAAAGGTGTTTTACAGTGCTAAACCTTTCATCCAATTCCTAAATTGCTGCATTTGTAAATTAGCCAGTATAAAAGAATACTAGTGGTAAAAAAAAGCACTTGTGGGTTTAACTAATCATTTTTTTTGTATAATTTTCCTTTAAGGGGGTGTGTCCTATGCCTACGTACTTTTGGTAATAGGTGTCCCTGGTTCCCATCTCAAAAAGTTGGAAGGTATGTAGTGTGCCTGTGTTATCACGGCCTTAAATTATTACTAAACCCAGGTCCCTGCATTCACTACATCTGATCTCCCACAGTACACAGAACATGGAAATGCAATTATTTTAGTAAATAGAAACTGCTAAATACCTTTTCTCATCAGCACTATATAGCAGTCTTGTGATTTCTATCAGTGTCTGGTTAAAGCTTGTAGGAGGAGTTTTCATTCTGCTCTGACTGTCTTATGGGGCTGCATGATCCCTGACTTTCTGTCTGGACAGTGGTGATTGGCTCTGTGCTGATCACATGCATCCTCCTAAAAAAAAAGAAAATAAATTCTCTAGCAATACTCTAGCAATTAAACTGAGCATGTGCAGAGTGCCTCCTAGGCTCTGTTTTATCAGCAGATCTATTGGGGACAGTAAAAGAAGAGGAAGCTCAGAGAAGACAGGATCAAACAGCCTTTTTACACAATGAGCAGGGTTAACCTCTTAGGTTCCACAGTGAGTATAACAAGCATGCTTTACTGCATATATACACTGATTTTACTGTTGTGGGTTTAGTAACACTTTAGCTCTATGTCGTAGTCACTCTGTCTTGAAAAAATGCAATGTGCGATTTACAGTGCGACTTTGCAATGCGATTTTTGATGTAATTTAATGTAACTTTACTAATGACTTCATGCGACTTTGATGTTATGCTATTTGGTCATAGTGACATAATCATGTCATTTCCCCTTCTTCTTTTGTTGTCAGGTGTTGTATAGTGATTAGCAACCATGTTGGCTATGCAATATATTGGGTCAGCAGTCATTATGGCTGCTGTAGCAGCGTTAATAGATGAAGAAGAGGATAACCGTAGGAGGAGAAGGCATAGGTTTTGGATCCACCCTGCCATCGCCCAAATGGAAGAGAGAAACCAGTTTTGGGTCCTTTATAATGACCTCCGTGCTCATGAAGACAAATTCTTCAACTACACACAAATGTCAATAAGAAGGCGAGAACATTTGTTTATGTCAAGTTGCAACTGCTGCAAGATATTTCTTGTAAAACATGTATATGCATGGTCACCATGACTCTATTTCTAGTTTTTAGCATAGAATAGCTAGAAGTGTTCTGAAAAACCTGAGCAAATAAAAAAGAATGGAAATAGGGTAAAAAATTGTCCCTTTTTACATGGTCAATGTAGCTAATAGACATCCATTTTCTCTTTACAGTTTTGATGAATTGTTGGCTTTGCTCTCTAGCCATCTAGAGCGACAAAACAAACGTTTCCGAAGGAATATTCTGGCTGTTGAAAGACTCATCATAACATTGAGGTAACTTTTCATACCTACTTTTTCTTCTTCTTACCTCATGTGTGGCATTAGGAGATCCACATCATTTTTTGACCCTTTTTACATGAAGTGAAATAATTAATACTAGCATGTAATTGGTTGCTGGTTCGAATCCCAACCAGGACACTACCTGCCTGGAGTTTGCATGTTCTCCCTGTGCCTGCGTGGGTTTCCTCCGGGTACTCCGGTTTCCTCCCACACTCCAAAGACATGCTGGTAGGTAAATTAGATCCTGTCTAAATTGTCCCTAGTATATGTATGAATGTGAGTTAGGGACCTTAGATTGTAAGCTCCTTGAGGGTAGGGACTGATGTGAATGTAAAATATATATATGTAAAGCGCTGCGTAAATTGACGGCGCTATATAAGTACCTAAAATAATAATAATAATAATAATAATAATAATTGTGGGTGTGATTGTGTTTACCATATTAATTGTCCCTGTACATCACCGGTGTCTTTCTCCTGCTCTTCTTCTTCCTTAACTTGCTCAGGCACCTCCTTCCAAGCCAGTTTTGATTTCTAATATAGAAGTAGCTCAGTGTTTCTCAATTCCAGTCCTCAAGGCGCACCAACGGGTCATGTTTTCATGCTCTCCATTATTTTGCACAGGTGATTTGATCAGTTTCACTGCCTTAGTAATTACCACAGCTATTTCATCTGAGGGAAATCCTGAAAACATGACCTGTTGGTGCGCTTTGAGGACTGAAATTGAGAAACACTGAAGTAGCTTATTGTTAATATGCATCATTCTAATAAACTGTATTTACTCTGCCATTTTAGGTATCTGTCAACTGGACATTCCTTTGCAAGTTTGCATTTTGAGTTCTTGGTTGGCAAAACTACTGCCAGCAATATTGTGCACAATACCTGCAGAGACATCTGGAATGTTCTTAGGGATTTGGTCCTGAAGAAGCCCACTACCAAAGATTGGTGCAAGATAGTGAAAGTTTTCTGGGACCGATACTATTTTCCGAATTGCGTCGGGGCAATTGACGGAAAAAATATACAAATAGTGATGCCAGAAAAGAACAAGGAGAGAAGCACCTCTAAGTGCAGGATTAAACAATGTGTTTTTGAAAACGCCAAATGGCAACTCACATGGGTCGGTGAAAATAAGCACATCAGGGTAGAAATGGATCTCCACAGGGTGTCATCAGTGTGCATTCATTCCTGGGCTGTGCATCCATTCATCTGTACAAGTTGAACGGCTTCTGGTAGCTCACTTGTGAGATGGAAACGCTGGCCGGGCAGTGAGGGACACCAGAGCGAGGCTTGGAGTGCAGAGATGGTGCAGGACTGGATAATTAAACATTGTTTACTCCTGCACTTAGAGGTGCCTCTCTCCTTGTTCTTTTCTAGCATATCAAGAGTGTGGTTTCTGCTCTACACAGGTGGCTGCCCCTAGTGTTGTGGATACAAAGGACTTTTGGACTTTTTAATTGTTTTAAAAGTGTTCCATTTAGTTTACATCTTTCATAATTTATTGTATTTGCATTGATTACTATCTTCCTAGCTTGGGGTCCCTGAAATGACTTTGGTGTTGCGCCTACAACTTGCTGCCAAATAGTGATGCCCATTGGCACTGGAACTAAAATCTTCAATTCTGAAAAAAAATCTTGTTTGTCTTACTAGTAGTGTCCTTTAGCATCAATGACAGCTTGAAGTCTTTTGTGGTATTTGCGCATGAGGCTCTTTATCTTTTCAGATGGTAAAGCTGCCAATTCCTCTAGGCTAAAAACCTCCAGTTCCTGGAAATTCTTAGGCTGGCTTGCATGAACTGCACGTTTGAGATATCCCGAGAGTTGCTCAATGATATTGAGGTCAGGAGACTGAGATGGCCACTCCAGAACCTTCACTTTATTCTGCTGTAGCCAATGACAGGTCGACTTGGCCTTGTGTTTTGGATCGTTGTCATGTTGGAATGTTCAAGTAAGTCCCATACGCAGCTTCCTGGCTGATGAATGCAAATGTTCCTCCAGTATTTTTGATAACATACTGCATACCTCTTGCCATCAATTTTGACCAAATTTCCTGTGCCTTTGTAGCTCACACATACCCAAAACATCAGTGATCCACCTCCATGTTTCACAGGCCTTGTTGACTCCTCTCCAAATGTAACATTTATGGTTGTGGCCAAAAAGCTCAATTTTGGTCTCATCACTCTGAATGACTTTGTGCCAGAAGGTTTGAGGCTTGTCTCTGTGCTCTTTGGTGAATTGTAAGCAGGATACTTTGTCGCATTTGTCTAGTAATGGCTTTCTTCTGGCGACTCGACCATGCAGTCCATCTTTTTTCAAGTGGCTCCTTATTGTGCATCTTCAAACAGCCACACCACATGTTTTTAGAGAGTCCTGAAGTTATTTGTGGGTTTTTCGTTGCATCCCGAATAATTTTCCTGGCAGTTGTGGCTGAAATTTTGGTTGGTCTACCTGACCGTGGTTTGGTTTCAACAGAACCCCTCATTTTCCACTTCCTGATTAGAGTTTTAACACTGATTGGCATTCTCAATTCCTTGGATATCTTTTTATATCCCTTCCCTGTTTTATACAGTTCAACTACCTTTTTCCACTGATCCTTGACAATGACTCAGAATCCAGAAAAGTCAGTGCAGCACTGGATTAAAGATGCAAGGGTCTGTCAGGAGTCCAGAAACTCATTTACCTTTTATACACACACACTAACAACAAGCAAACAGATCACAGGTGAGGTTGTGTCAACTTGTGTGCATGTTATCAGGCCCAAAATACCAGGGTATGTAAACTTTTGATCAGGGTCATTTGGGTAGTTTCTGTTGTCATTATGATTTAAAAAGAGTAAACACAGTTGATTGATAATGAATGGCTTCAGCCAAACACTAACCATGAGTGAAAGAAATGTTTTTGTGTTATTATTCATATTCTCTGAAAATGGCCAAGAAATCATAAATTCTGCCAGGGTATGTAAACTTATGAGCACAACTGTATCAATTTGAACAACACCAAAAAAAAAAGGCAGAAATAAAACCAAAATAGAATCTGAATATTTTTTATCTGAAAAATCTTTTTGCAAGGTATCAAAACAACACCAAAAAGAAAAAAAAAAACATTACAATTGCTGGTATGTTTTTGGTTCAGTGGTCTCGGAACCTGAACCAGTGTATGGTCCAGGGTAATCCATTGATGTTCCTGGGTAGTATTGCATTTCCTAAAAAGGCAGAACCTGACCGGGTGGAGGCGGCATAAGTTGGTGAGTGGCCGGGGGGCCAAGGGTGGAGGTAGTGAGGCCAGGAGTTGCATGTAACATGCATGGCCTCGAGGGATTCAGCGTATTACCATACTCGTCACAGTATGGGCGGTTTCTTGGTGGGGCATACTGTGTACTTGGAAAGGGTGGGTACTGATGATAAAGGGGATATAAGGGTGGGGGGGGTTGCATACATGTTGAGGATGTTGTTGTCTCCTAATCCACAAAGGATTGGCCGGTTTTAAAAATTTGAGATCCCTGGCATGGGCATATGGGGCTAATCTTTTAAAGCTGGAACCACTTCTTCCTTCTTGCAGTTTGCTTAAGTACCGGTTATAACAGTCTTTGAGACTTCTCCATCATGTTTGTAATGAGTGCACCGCAAAACATAGAGACAATACCAAGTTCAAAAAATGTTTCTTTATCTGGCCATAGGCAGTGATCCCATAGCTCTGATACTGACTGCAGGCCTTACTGATGGCTGCAACACGTGCCAACGAGCTCCAACAAAACTTAGGACTGTCCCTAGTTGTAACTACCTTGAAGCTCTATCTTCTGGCCTGTTTAAAGGGGTACCATACCTCTGTCTACTCGTTTGAGTGCACTCAAAACCTAGTGTGGATTTATAATTACCCTTGTTGCATTTAAAGTCTATATGCATTGTTTATTGCTAACCTGCCTGCTGTGCGTGTTCAATTCAGTTTAACTGTTACTTAAGCTATAATAGTCAATCAATAGATTAAGTGTATTTACCAATAAACAGGTGTGTGTATTTATTGCCATATCCCACAGCCAGGCAAAAGGTATTTCTCACTAGTTTTCTAAATTGTGCTTGCAACTTTATTCAATCAGGTGTACCAGAGGGGCTGAGGTTGTTCTTGGAGTTGAGACTCAGAACAGAGAACCCAAAATTTAACCAGCGGCTCCTTTGGGGGTGATGCTACATACTTTTTGCTGACCATTCTGTAGCTGATAAAGAGTCTCAGGTTTCATAATAGATGCAAGCCACCTCCAACCATGCTCTTTCCTTCTTTACATGATCTTTGTAAAATGGATCTCTGAGGTCATATATTGCCGGATGTTGTCTGACAACCCGAATGATTTCTTCATTGTTATGAACTTTATGAACTTGTCGCTTTTTCTTTCTAGGCCTGGGCATGCTTCCTGCTGTCTTCCAGACTCATGTACATATAGGAAGTGATGTCTTTGGGACAGTCGCACCGAAGTTGGAACAAAGTAATGCAAAAACCTTTTTTGGAGTCACTGCGACTTGAGTCACACCAATTAGAATGGGGACCATTGAAATACATGGATTTTGACTTGTAATTCGACTTCACATGTGTCAAGTCGTACAACAACTCGCAGTACTGGAAACAGAGACTAAAGGACAAGATTGATTATCACTAGGTACTAGACCAAGGTGAAGATCCTTATTTTGCCATACAGTGAGAGAAAAAAGTATATGATCCCCTGCTGATTTTGTACGTATACCCGCTGACAAAGTAGTTGAAATCCTGCAGCGCCTGCAAGATCCCCGTGCTCAAGAAAGCACATGTACAGGCCCATCTGAGGTTTGCTAATGAAAATCGGAATGATTCAGAGGAGAACTGGGTGTTGTGGTCAGATGAGACCAAAATCGAGCCCTTTGGTATCAACTCAACTTGCCCTGTTTTGAGGAGGAGGAAATCTGCCTATGACCTCAAGAATACCACCCCCACTGTCAAAAATGGAGGTGGAAACATTATGCTTTGGGGGTGTTTTCCTGCTAAGGGGATAGGACTTCACCGCATCAAAGGGACGATGGACGTGGCCATGTACCGCCAAACCTTGGGTGAGATCCTCCATCCCTCAGCCAGGGCATTGAAAATGAGTCATGGATGGGTATTCCAGCATGACAATGACCCAAAACACACGGCCAGGGCAATAAAGGAATGGCTCAAGAAGAAGCACATTAAGGGGCTGGAGTGGCCTATCCAGTCTCCAGACCTTAATCCCATAGAAAATATGTGGAGGGAGCTGAAGGTTCGAGTTACCAAACGCCAGCCTCGAAACCTTAATGACTTGGAGAGGATCTACAAAGAGGAGTGGGACAAAATCGCTCCTGAGATCTGTGCAAACCTGGTGGCCAACAAAGTCTGACCTCTGTTATTGCCAACAAGGGTTTTGCCACCAAGTACCAAGTCATGTTTTGTGAAGGGGTCAAATACTTATATTATATATATAATTTCATTAAAATGCAAGTAAATGTATAACTTTTTTGAAATGCGTTTTTCTGGATATTTTTGTTGTTATTCTGTCTCTCACTGTTAAAATAAACCTACCATTAAAATTATAGACTGATCATTTTTTTGTCAGTGGGCAAACGTACAAAATCAGCAGGGGATCTGATACTTTTTCCCTCACTGTATGTGGCCCATGACATCACCCAGGAGCTCCACTGCTGTGTTTACATTACCACAGCGCCGGGGATCAGTGATTAAGCAACAAGTGCGCAAAAGATAAACATAAGTGGGCATCAGGTCATCGTCATTGAAAGGGATTTACATCATGGGACAAAGTGATTGATGATGAATTTATTTTTATTTTTTTCACAATAACGTTTATTAAGTTATTAATGATGAATTTACATGATTGGCCATGGTTGATGAATTGTTTACATTTTTTTTTTTGCTTTTTCGCCCATCCCCAACCCCCACCGCTTACTGCCCCGCCACTACACTACTCATTAACCGACCTCCTATGTTCACAATACAGCAGGGCAACTGCTCAGCATGGGATCTGGAAGCAATTGGAGATCACTGGTATAGCGGTGCCAACTACAGTAATTTCCAGCTTCTAGAGAGGCCTTTCTCAACCTTTTTAACATGAATGAACAGTTGAAATAATTTCTGATCTCATGGAACCCCTGCTAATACTTGCAATATCTAAGTCTCATGATACATTAGTGTGATGGTCGTTAGGAAGAATACTCCTTACATTTGAGGTCATTGGGAAGAATCCCCACCCCTTCCAGATAGCTAAAAAGATCATTGATGTTGGGTCCCTTTCACATGGGGCAGACCTTTATTTTGATTAATGGGGGATACATCCGCTAATCCCCTGCTGATCAAAGCAGAGCGGGCAGATGACAAGTCCATGTCTGCTCGGTTTCTGCAGAGCAGACATGGACAGAGCCCACTGTGCTCTATGGGCGGCCAGGAGTAAATGGACTTCACTGTTCATTTACACCCAACTACCCTCCGATCCGATCCACCTAGATGGAGGATGAATCCCCTTCCATTTTCTTTTAGTGGACAGGATCAGTTTGGAGGTAGGTGGATGTGAACAGACACAAGTCCATTTACACCCGCTAGTCCATAGGGGTGAGTGGATAGTCCAATCAGAAAGGAGCCTTAGTGGTTACTCATCTGAGTGGAAGAAGTTGCTCATTGCTCAAGGAACCCCTAGAAACCTCAGAGGGAATCCTAGGATTTCTCAAAACCCTGGTTGGGAATGGCTGTTCTAGAGGGATCCCACATCTATGGTATATGCATAGTTCCAATTGTCAAAGCTGGGCCAGAATAACTATTTTAAAAAAATCCATACCTGGAATTCTCCTTTAACAGCTGGATGAAAGGAATGTAGTATAACACTTTTGGCATTAAATATTTTTTTGTTCATAGGGGTCTATAAATCAGACAACTGAGAAGGATAGAGGTACAGAGGAATTTGCTTCCAAAAGGGTACAGTCCCTTTAAATGAGGGTTAGCTGGGTGCTATAGTAGCCTCATAATTCAAGGAGTTCAATAAACGTTATAAAAGCCAAGGACTTGCAACCTTTTGCATTCAAATAGTCACTAAATTCTTTGGTGAATCCCACTACCCTTATGATATACAATTGGTGAACACTATAACATATTATTGATTACTTATGCAGGCTTTGACTTCTACTTGTGCCTGGTCGATCCTCTTATCTTACTGCTTGCCATAAATACAAAATAACAGTTGTTCCTGACATCCTTCATGTGATCAAAAGCCTAGGCAGCCTAGATCACGTGTTCTTTGGCTACCAGGAACATTGTGGGTGACTTCACAGACAGCAGAAAATCTATTGCTTTTAGGGCTCTTTCACACATGCCTGTCCATTTTGACGGGCTCCGCTTCCTTAGCTGGGATGACAGGTCCATCTCTGCTCACTGTTCAGAGACGGACCTGTCAGAGCCCCGCTCTCCTCTATGGGGGGTTGGATGAAAACGGATCCACCCGTCCGTTTTCATCCGATCCGATAGACGAATGGAAAATAGGGTTTCCGTCCATCTGGATTTAGCAGATCGGAGCGGATTGGATGTCAGCGGACAGGTCACGCTGACATCCGTCGGTCCATAGAGGTTAATGTAGCGTCCATTCAGGTCTGCCTGAAAAATCACAAGCGGACCTGAACAGTCCGCAAGTGTGAAAGAGCCCTTAATCAGACAGAACATCTTCGGCAGACTTGCAATACAAGATTAGAGAATCTTCAGCAAAGCAAAACTACCATAGTGCAATACTAAGCAAGAAGCAGAGCCATGTGCATAATACAAATGTAGTGCCCCCATAGTATAGGTGTGTTTTCTGGCAGGGTTTTTGCTAGGAGAAATACATTTAGTCAGGCCTGACTGTGATGTGCAGGCCTGATTGTTTTGTTCTGGGCTGGAAGGAGAAGCTCAGGGAGGATTGGGTGGACTTCACAGATGAGGTCACCAGAACCTCCCACTTCTTTCTAGAACCCTGGAGAAGGTTTTCTGGTCAGAGACCTGGGAGGTCAGTGGAGCCATCTGGAGTGTTCCAAGGAGCCCTGACCAATCCCCAAACAGAGTTGACAGGGGGGCAGGCCTTCTTAAATACTCCGAGTCAGCCCAATCTGGGAAGGGTAGTGTCGGGTGGAAGTCTGGAGATGTAGCAGAGGCGCTGTGTAGCAGGCCCCTACCCAGGAGGTCGCCCCCAGTCTGGGGAGGGTGACCTTGGGGCCTAGGCATTCGGGTGCAACCAGGAAGAAGAGTGATTCCTGGAGTGGCACATGAGGAACAGGAGAACAGCGTGCTACAGGAGGAGTGAGTGTGGTCCTGGGAAGGGAGGAGAAAGTGCTGGAGTAGGCTGGGAGAGGAATGGTGGACAGTCTGTGGGAGCCAGTCAAGGGAAAGGAGAGTCACAACCAGAGAGCAGGTCGATGGGACCTGGAAGAGGAAGGGATGGGAGTTGTAGTCTGTCAAAGGCCTGGTTAGCACCAAAGTACTTTGCTGCACATTCAGGGGCCCGTGATCCCTGGCCTGTAATGGGTGTTCCTGAGGTCCTTCTGAAACAGGGTAGGCCTCACCACGTGCTAACCGCGTTGAAGAGAAAGGTATAGAGAAACCTGATAAATTTCCCTTCAGGCTGGCAACTAAGTTTTGAGCTGGAGAGAAGCAAAGGAGTGTAAAGTGGAGAGTTCTGTGTAGTGAGAGAACTGCAAGAGAAACGGTCAGCAAGGGAAGTGCTGGAGAGTTGAAAGGAGCAATAGTCTGCAGAGGGAGAGTCTGCAATGAAGTGTGCATATACAGGCTTGTATATGGGATCTTTGTACCATAATTTTCTTGGGCATCCCACAGTCACCCCTTATCCCCATCCAAGTTATTTCCCCTAATAAAACAGCAAAAACAAGAACCGGCCTGGTCAGTGTCTCCGGATGTGAGATTTATGGTGTGATTGAGGTCAGCTATCAGGTGAACCACTACTACCAGCCACTCTCGAGGGAGCACATGGCTACACAAAAATAAATATATCTTTCACCATCTAGACTGAATTTGCTTAGTATCATCCTGTAAGATTTTGTACACACAGGAGGTTTATATACCATTCAGTAAAAGAGCGAAAACTAATGATGCCACATGACACCTGGCACACATCCAAGCTCCTGTCTAATGGAAAGAAATTTTATTTCTGTATGTTCAAGATTTTTGTAATGACCCACTTGTGGCTGCACTATGATTGCAGATTAAGGGCAGTTAGTTCCCTCATGCATATTAACTGGACCCATGTGCTCACCTCTTGCTCAACACTTTTGGAGTTCCCACGTTGTAGTTTTACACCTGACCTCATTAGCAGTATTTAAATTGAGGTCAGTGCATTTAGCTTGTTCCTGGAGCCCATCCTTTTTTGAAGCTGATTAGAGCCTATGGCTCTAATTGCATGCTTCAAAAACACACACACACACCCCACTGGAATCCATGCATCTGCCACCCTGTATGCAGATCAAGGGGCCAGGCGCATGAATGGGGGGCGGTGCCCATGCGCCCCTAATGCATGGGCCACCACTGCTGGGTCGTCTGCATGCCTTCTAACCTTGTTTGCCTGCTGCCTGCCCTGACCATCTGCCTGATTCTGTTCCTGATGTTGCTGTCCTTGATTTTTCCATGTGTTGTGCTCTGGTGTGTTTGTAACCTTCTCAAAATCATCGGCTCTGGTGAAGACCTGACAGATCAGGGTTTTGCCTTGGGGAATGTTCTACACACCACTGGTGACCTGGAGAGCTTAAACTTGGTGGAGGTCCCTAGGCAGTCAAAACATTG
>BLSH010479686.1:122145-135898 GCA_018402905.1 Glandirana rugosa | reverse complement strand
GACAATATAAGAAAAGGTCAGATAATATAAAAAGATAAGATAAGGAAATAAAAGATAAGATAAAATAAGAGAAACCTTTATCCTTTTGTTTGGCTTTTGCTAAACTTAAGTTTTTGAAAAGCTTAAGCTTTTGAAAAGTTTAAGCTTAAACTTTTGATATGCTTAAACATTTGATAAGTTTTGATAAGTTTTAACTAAACTTTTAATAAGTTTAAGTCTTTTAAGTTTAGCTAATCTTATACTTATTTGTTTTGCTTAAGACTTTTGCTTAATTTGCCTAATTTGTTTAAATTGATTTTCCAAAAATATAATATAGTTTCATTTTGATTCCATATTTACATACATTTTTTTAGTTAAATTTGTTTAATCCGTTTAATTCGTTTTCAGAATTCGTTTTGTTTATTCATATTCTAATCGATTTGAATTTTCTGAATTTGAATAATTTTCAAATCAATTTTGAATAGTTTTGAATAGTTTACAAATTCGTATAGTTTTCAAATTCGAATTTGAAAAGTTTTCGAATTCGAAAAGTTTTTGAATTCAAATCGTTTTCGGTTTGTTTTCCTATTTCCAAAGAGAATAAAATAGAATAGAAAATAAAGGAATAGAATAGAAAAATATAATAGACTGGAAAAGAATATAACAGAACATAAAACAATAGAATATAATAGAGTAAAACAGACCAAACTAGAATAGAAAATAAAAGAACAGAAAACAATAGAATAGAAACTAATAGAATGGAACAGAAAGAAAAACAATAGAATAAAAAGCATATAACCATTTTCTGAAATTTGAATAGAAAAGAATAGAATACAAAAGAATAGAATTAAAAAAAATAGAATAGACTTGAATAGAATAGAAAGAATATAACCATTTCCCAAAGTTCAAATAGAATCAATTCAAATTTAGATAGAAACAATAGAATAGAATAGAAAATAACAGAATAGTATAGAAAATAGTATAGAAAAGAACAACAGAAGAGAATAAAATATATATATATATATAAATTTTCTATTCAATTTCAAATTGATTCTAGTTGAATTTTGGGAAATGGTTATATTATTTCTATTCTATTCTATTCAATTCTATTTTTTTAAATTCTATTCTTTTTCAGTTTGTTTATTCTATTCTATTAGTTTCTATTCAAATTCAAATTTATTCTATTCGACGTTTCCTTCCACACTCCAAAGACATGCTGGTAGGTTAATTGGCTCCTGTCTAAATTGGCCCTAGTATGTGTATGTATGAATGTGAGTTAGGAACCTTAGATTGTAAGCTCCTTGAGGGTAGGGACTGATGTGAATGTACAATGTATAAGTAAAGCGCTGTGTAAACTGACAGCGCTATATAAGTACCTAAAATAAATAAATTAATTAAATAAAAACTTTTCAAAAACTTTTTGAATTTGAAAACTTTTCTAATTCGAATTTTGAAAACTATTCGAAACCGAAACCTATTTGCAATTGATTAGAAAACGGTTCAAAATGATTCAAATTTGAATTTTGTCCGAATCTTTTTTTTCCGTTATTTTGGATTCGTTTAAATTCGGTACTATTATTGAAAAATTTGTCTGAATTTTAATTGCACATGTCTACCATGTGGCTGTGTTTCTCTCTGGAGACTTTCCCAGCAGTGTTCTCCTGCTATCCTCTCCTTGCTCCAGTGCCTCCTGGTCAGGATCCCTCTGAAGAAGGGGTCCCTTCCGCATCCGAGCCCAGGCCCCCCCCCTCGACTGGGGACTGGGGAGCTACTCTCAAAGGCCTCTGACAGCCTAACACTCCATATTCATCTTCTAACCGAACTCCACACTGCCCCCAGCAGGGCTGACCCTGAGTATTTGAGGGGGCCTGCCCCCTGCCAACCCTTCTGTTGGGGATTGGCCAGGGCCCTCAGAGTACTTCAGCTAGCTCCTCCTAGACCCCTCCCAACTGCTTCTGGAACCTTCTCCAAGTTTCCAGCAAGCAGGAAGGAGTTACCAGAGAAGCTGCATCTGAGTCATCCAGCCTGCTTGAGTCACTCCCTCGACCCAGAAAAACACACAGGCTTGGCTGCCAGCTTAGCCTGAAAATTTACCTACACAAACACAAAGCTAGGGGGTGCTACACTACTGTGGAGGCTCTCAAAATTTATAGTGTTAAACAGGACAATTCAGTTTTGTTATACGAGGCATCAGATGTACAGTGACAAGCAGTGACATCTACATGTCTGCATACCTGGCAGTGTTGGAGAAGCCAGGCACTCTTCACTGCATACACAGCAGAGGTAGCACTGAGAGTGACACCAGATCCACACTGTGCACAATAACCTGATGGATCTGGAGAGCAGGAAAGTCTCTGACCAGCGTTCTCGGACACATGTCCACTGCTGCTCACTATACATTCATTGCCCACCTACAGCCCCACCCTAGATGCTGATTGGTCTCCCATGGCCTGGCCTCAAACACATTACACTTGTCAGCTGAGAGATGCCTGTGATTCCTGGGATACCACTCAGGATGCAGACATTGTAGGACAAATAGGTAAAAAGCGAGATTGTCTGGGTAAATGTGACATTTAGCAACTATGCTATATACGTATTACATATGTGCTAGACCTTATTACATTATTTGTATTTTCCCAGGTATATCCTAGACCTAGAGTAGTAAAATGAAATTTGCTGTCCAAATTCCAGTTGTTGCTTTGAACAACACAGATGATGCATATGTAATGACAGGTACCAGGGCTCTACAGATGTGTTACTTGCTGGAAACACACCGGTCATCATACATAATCCTCATTTCTTTCCAGCAATCTTGGCTTAATAAGCAATTCCACTTTTGGATACATCATTACCCAAGTGGCCCAAAATGAATCAGGATCTTCAGATTGTTGGAGTTGTTGCAATGACTTCATTTTAAAGTTCCCCTTTGGAGATGAAGAATGCACAAGGAGATGAAGCAGTAGTGAGGTATCTTCAAGGATAAGTGGTGTGAACCTACTTTGGGTTGTCTAGGAACTCTGACATTTTCACATCGTTCCTGAAAAGTCTAGCATGCTGTACCATGAAATATACACTACACACGCCCTGGGAATTCTGCAAATCCCCACTATTTTGTTACATTAGAGCCATGGGTCCATAACTCTAATAAGAGACAAAACTAAAAGCCATGGGGCCTTGGTGTAAAATATGAACATATGTGCCTCATATGTCAAATATAAGCCTCTATTTTTTTTTATTAAGCCTACTACTACAAGGTTAAACAAAGTGAAAAGAATAGTAATAGGTTGTGAAGGACAAGGAAAGGCTGATTTATTCTGTATAGATGTTCAATAAAGTGGGAGAGGTATCTTAGACTACAAACCCTATAAGCCTATGAAAGGTTTTATACATCTGCTATGCGTAAACTGTAAAGTTTAAAAGGAAAACATATTAGATATAGAGCAAATGCTTATTTTATTTGTTATAGCAGTGTTTATTTTAACCTCTTGCCGACTGTGTAACGCATATACCTATATTACCAAAAGTATTGGGACATCTGCCTTTACATGCACATGAATTTAATGGCATCCCAGTCTTAGTCCGTAGGGTTCAATATTGAGTTGGCCCACCCTTTGCAGCTATAACAGCTTCAACTCAAGGTTGTCCACAAAGTTTAGGAGTGTGTCTATGGGAATGTTTGACCATTCTTCCAGAAGCACGTTTGTGAGGTAAGGCACTGATGTGGATGCGAAGGCCTGGGTCGCCCACTCCTCTCTAATTCATCTCAAAGGTGTTCTATCGGGTTGAGGTCAGGACTCTGTGCAGACTAGTCAAGCTCCTCCGCCCCACATGCATTCATCCATGTCTTTATGGACCTTGCGACAGCAAGAAAGTCAGTCTTTAATGCCCAGCCACTGCACATATGGATCTATGTGTTTTGCTTGCATCTATCTAGCAAGGTTAATTTGCGGTATAAGCAAGGAAGGTCAGACCTGTGCAGTGTATAAATGAGCTTTTACTGAACAAAAATTCTGTACATAC
Organism: Glandirana rugosa; assembly: GCA_018402905.1. Lineage (NCBI taxonomy): Eukaryota > Metazoa > Chordata > Amphibia > Anura > Ranidae > Glandirana > Glandirana rugosa. The sequence continues at coordinate 131,899 of BLSH010479686.1, read as the reverse complement.
AAAACTATTACAATATTAGGAATACAGTGCAAGACTGACAGATATCTATAGCAAATTAACAGCCTAGCAAATAAGCAGAAACTATGGTCAATACACAGTAAAAGTATGCTTAACTACTTCCCGCCCGGCGCATTGACAAATGACGTCCGGCGGGGGGTTCATTATCCTGACTGGACATCTATTGACTCCTCAGGATAATCCGCGATCGCGCGCTCCTGGGGGCGCGCATCGCGGCGATCGTTGGTGCCGTGGGTCAGTCTGACCCACCGCATTACCGACCGAGGTAAAAGGCTTTGAATCAAAGCCTTTTACCATGTGATCAGCCGTGACCAATCACGGCTGATCACAGTGTAAATAGGAAGAGCCGTTTATCGGCTTTTCCTCTGCTCAGGTCTGCAGACCTGAGCAGCGGAGAGCCGATTGGCTGCTTTCCTGAGGGGGGGCTGTGCTGAACGTTTATCAGCGCAGCCACCCTCAGGATCACCCCACTGGACCAGCAGGGAGCCGGATCAGGACCACCATGGAGCCCCTCCCCGGACATCGCATGGAGGCCACCCAGGACCACCAGGGGAATCACACAGAGGCCGCACAGGACCATCAGGGAGCCCCCACTAGACCACCAGGTAAGGGCAATATTGTGCACTGTAGGGATGGCACTGTGCCCATGTATAATGCCTGCCAGTGCCATCCCATGCTTGTTGCACCAGTGCCCACCACTGCCACCTATAAGTGCCCACCTGTGCCACCTATCAGTGCCCGCCTGTGCCACCTATCAGTGCCCGCCTGTGCCACCTAAAAGTGCCCACCTGTGCCACCTAAAAGTGCCCCCTTTCAGTGCCCATCAGTGCCCAGTGCCACTTATCAGTGCCGCCTAGGAGTGTCCATCAGTGCCGCATATCAGTGCCACGTGTCAGTGCCCGTCAGTGTTGCTTGTCAGTGCCGCCCATCAGTGCTGCATATTTGCCCCATCATCAGTGCAACCTTATCAGTGCCACCTCATCAGTGCCAATCTGTACTGCCTCATCAGTGCCCGTCAGTGTAGCCTCATCAGTGCCCATCAGTGTAGTCACATCAGTGCCCGTCAGTGAAGGAGAAAATGTACTTTATACAAATTTTTGTGACAGAAACAAAGAAAAATGTTTTTTTTTTTTTCAAAATTTTCGGTCTTTTTTTGTTTATAGCGGTGATCAGAAATGACGCAGAGGCGATCAAATACCACCAAAAGAAAGCTCTATTTGTGGGAACAAAATGATAAAAATTTTGTTTGGGTACAAGGTCGCACGACCCGGCAATTCTCATTCGAATCGCAACAGCACTGAAAGCTGAAAATTGGTCTGGGCAGGAAGTGTTCTAAGTGCATGGTATTGAAGTGGTTAAACGTTACTTAACTTCAGTTACTGTGTTTGTGATCTCCGTTGACAATGATTCTCCTTGATATCAGGCACCTTTCTTGTTCACTGATTACATACATTCCTCTTCAGTCTTGAGGCATATTAAGTGAGCTGTCCAGCTTATGCCTGAAAACCTTTATATAGCTCAGTTTGTTTACCAGTTTGTTGACAATGGTTTCAAACCCATTTACCTTAACAACCGACTAACAGTAAAAAATATCTGAGTGCATCTCTATGAGAGATGCATTCTCAAATTTGACCTGAAGATGGCACTATATGTAAAGGATTTATTGGTGCACACATGGTTAAAAACACTTACACTGTAGAAGATTAAATATGCATAGGATCTAATATAGTGTGGATACACATTCTTCCATCAGAGTGGAGCAGTTCATTCCTGAAGTATAAAAACACAGAGAAAGCCTCTAAGTGCAGCAGAGGGTGGTCAGTGCAGGCGCACAGGAGGTTAACACTTACGGGATGATGGTAAGATACAAGCGTGTGCTGTAGTATCAGATTTCCTTGTTCCTCAAGCCTATGGAGGGCGCCTGCACTGACCACCCTCTGCTGCACTTAGAGGCTTTCTCTGTGTTTTTATCCTTCAGGAACAAACTGCTCCACTCAGATGGAAGAATGTGTATCCACATTATATTAGATCCTATACATATATGATCTTCTACAGTGTAAGTGTTTTTAACCGTGCGTGCACCAATAAATCCTTTACATATTACACTTAGAGGCGCCTTGTCTTCTACCCCTTATACCTCCAGATCTGCTTCTTCTGTCCAAGAGCTGCCATAAGGACACCACTTGGCCACCAGCCCTGCCATCCTAAAACCAGAGCGCCCTAACAACCTCTCTCCTATGCCATCACAAATATATAATTGTTTACAGTATCTATAAAGACAATAGTTTCAAACTCGTTTAACTTAACAACCAACTGCCAACTGTCCCATTGTTTCAGGACAGCCTGTGTTACCAAGGAATTTGTTTGAGAAGCATTTTCATACTAACCTGATCTGTTATAATTAGTCTGATAGATAAAGTCATTTGTTCATATAATATATTTTATATCAAACGCAACACATTCCACGCTTGATTTTTCTATAAGACTACACACATAAAATCTCTTCATTACCAACTACTCATTCTATGCATTAATTTTCCTTGAATGTAACCCCCTCCCGTATTTCTGTCACTGAGAAGGTGTTTCAGTCTTTGGCTAAAAGTTCATTAGAAAGTTCTTTAGAAACAAATTCAGGCTTGTAATGCATCAAAGGCCTTGCTCTCCATAGCTCTTGCGGTCTTGCAAAACCACTTTTCTTTGGTCTTCCTAGGGATCAAATCGGAGACAGCCTGTGGAGTGGAAAAAAAAGTAGATTATCTGTTCCTTCTAATAATGCATAAACAGTAGACACTGGCCCTTCAGCTAAATCTCTCTCCTAACTAGCTTCTTGCCTGGATCTCTGCCCAACCCTTTGCCACCTGCCTGCATTAACTTCTGATCCTCCCAAAGAACATCAATAGGGAGGAGAGGAAATATACTGATATTTCCCAGAAGATCACTGCTGTTTATTTTGGAAGGTTTGATGTTATACAGCATCACTTTCCACTCTTGATGAGAAGTATCCACTAACCAATTAAAGTCTCAGCCACTATCCTGAAGCTCATCTGCCAATGCAAATATAACTTCAAACCTTCCTTCCAGATTCCCTCTCATTCCTAGATAGGCTTCAGCTTCAGATACGTCACTCTAGTTTTTCTATATTATGGGAAGTATTAACGTGGTACCTGTTAAGCCCTGTTCTTTCAGGAACCTTATGTAAATACTGAGCTCTGCACTCCAACTGTGGAATCTGTGACCCAGCCCCTACCATCCTCTCACATGGTGTGCTTTTGGCTATTGGACTAGAATTTAACAACATGACTGCCTGTGTTAGGACCTCATCACACCCCCTTAGTATATGTGTGGGTGTAAGCTTGCGTATCTGGTGCTTCAATAGCCCCTTGTATCTTTCAATCAAACTAGCTGCCTATGGAGGGTTTGGGATGTGTCACAACAAGTACACTCCAGGGTCTTTGGCCCATTGCTGTACTGTTGATCACTTTGGACTTGTTTGGGACAACCATAAGCAACGACAAGTTTCTGGAGCAGTTGAAGTGTTGCAGCTTGATCTGCGTATTTGCAAGACTGAACAAGCAAATGTCCTGAATAGGTGTCCACTGCAGTGCAACAATATCTCAGTCCATTGTTTCCCTGGGGCAGGGGACCAAAGAAGTCAATCTGCCGGATCTCTGCAGGCCTCTCTCCCCTCTTAATTGACCCAGTGGAGTACTTTTGCAATGGCCATTGTCTCACTTCTCCACACTGTACAGTTCCCTATTACAGTCTTTATCATGTCCATGGATATGGACAGTCCTCTCTGCTGTGCCCATTGATATGTTGCTTTCTGCCCCAAATGTCCAGATTGCTTGAGGGCCCATTTGGTCAGGTTCACCAAGACAAGATCAATTGGCACAACTGCTTTCACTTTGGCAATTTCATCTGCCACTCTGTTATAGTTCTCAAAGTCTGGCACCAAGGGCACATGTGGGTCAACATGCCCCACTTTTATGGTGCGGGAGTAAGCTTTCTTTCAGATGTAGTAGCAGACTTCCTTCCTCCCCACACCACCTTTCCATGAATCATCTAATCATTGGACTTCCACGTGGGCATCCCAGTTGTCAGTCCTTTAAAAACTGCCCAGCTGTCAGTGTAGATAGTGACATGGGAAGAAGGATCCTCCTGAAGAGTCATCACTACAGCTATCAGCTATGCATGCTGACTGGACCCTTCAATTCCGATCTCCTGCAGGACTGTGTCTGTACTTGGGTTGTAGGCTGCCGCTGTCCATTTATGCCCAGACGAGGCAACTATGGCTGAACCATCAGTGGACCATTCTGACTCCTTCATGTCTTCTGACATAGACTCAAAGGGGGGAGCCTCTTGAATGGGGGATGACTGCAGCACAGGAATTTCTTCTTCTGGCTGGGTGCTGGTAAAAGTAACAAGCCCTGCCAACTGTTTTGAAATGTCTCATGCCCAGCTGCAATACCCCCTCTTTCTTGAAGGTACCACTTCCGTTTCATCAGTGTTTGGTTCTGGGCTACAGCTGCCCTAGTGGTCAGTCCATTATCTCTCACCCATCCTGCTATTGGGCAATGCAGTATGGATGGTGACGGTGTCCTTTCCTGTTATGGTCTCTACATGTTGAAGTGCTGTGTAGGCCCCAAACAGGTACTTCTCTAGGGGCGTGTATCTCTTATATGCCCCTGTCAGTTGTTTGGACCAAAATCCAATGGGTATTGCTCTCAGTCCTTTCTTTTCATTTGGTTGCCACAGACTCCAAGATATGGTTCCATCCTGCTCCACTACATCCAACTGAAATGGTATTCCTTGTCTCACGGGTCCGCTGTTCTGAACCTCATGAACACTCAGTCTTTTTCCTTGTGACATTGTATATAGGCCTTAGAATCCGTCCAATATGAGGGATGAACGATCTCCAGAATCCCACAAGTCTAATGAACTTCTGTGCCTCCTTTTTGGTAGCAGGGGGCAACAGAGCCTGGATAGTTTGCACAACTGTCCTTGGAATTTTCCTCTGTGGCCCAGTCCACATCATTCCTAGGAATTTCACCTCTGTGGCAGGTCCTTGGTATTTGCCTCTGTTGATAGCCCACCCTCTGTTCTCCATGTACTGTATCAGCAGGTGCAGTGCTTCAGTTGCATCCTCTTTTGTTCCAAAGATCATGATGTCATCAATGTAGTGAAACACAGCGACTTTCAAGTTCAGGGTACTTAAATCTTTGGCAATCAGTCCATGACAAATCATTGGAGAATGAAGATAGCCTTCAGGAAGCATGGTGAAAGTGTACTGACGGCCATCTCACACAAAGGCAAACTGGTTCTGACACTCTGGGTCTATCAAAATAGAAAATAAACCATTAATATCTATCACAGCATAATATTCTCCTGCCTCTTTAGCAGTTTTCTCAATGATTGAGATCATATCAGGTACAGCTGACTTCAATGGAGGTGCCACTTTGTTTAGACCTCTGTAGACCACAGTCATTCTATATGTCCCATCAGGTTTCTTTACTGGGAACACCGGCGATGAGAAAGGACTTACAGAAGGTCTAAGGATCCCTACTCTCAACAGCTCTTAAATAGTCTACCCAATTTCTTTGTGGCCTCCAGGAAGTCTGTACTGCTTGAGACAGACCGGCTTCTCTGGTGGAGGAATGTAGACAGGGGTCCATTTCGCATGACCTCTGACCACAGTCTTCACTGCTCTAACCATATACGCTTTATCAGGATACCCAAATGTGAATGTACCCCATTCAGTCTGAATAGACTGACCTTGAAGTACATCCATCCCAAGAATATTTTCGGGTAACTCTGATACCAAAACATTTGTCCAAAAACCTGGTCCCTTGCCAATAGCCAATTTCACTCGTGTCCTAACTTCTGGTGTGGTTTGCCCTCCCAAACCTTCTACATAAATCAAATGTCCTTTGTGATGGGAAGGATTTCCTTGGAAAAGTGTAACTTCAGCTCCAGTATCAACTAAAGCCATCACATGTGTAGGAGAAGATGACCCCCACCATACAGTGACAGGTGCATATGGGCGTCGGTCTCCTGCTGTCACTGCCCTCACTGCTATTACAGGAGACCCACCTTCCCTTCATAAAGAACAAGGAACCTCCCAATCACCTTTTCTAAGGTTCTCCAACTCCTCCCCAGGATAAAGGGATTTGGGTTTGGGTTCATGTACAGTTTTGGGAATTGGTTTGGGGCTAACAGGAGTGGTCTGTTCTCTAAATCTAGGCTGATGTTATCATCACTAGGAGTAGTGTTTCTAACCCTGACAGTTATCCCCACTAAATGTTTCCACCTCTTCAGCATTTCTTCAGTAGAAATCCCATCTATCTCATCTTTAGGTACTCCTGCCTTTAGTAGGTCCACCCACATTTGTTTCCTAGAGATAACTAGCCTGGTTTTCTATTCACCTCCTGTCTTCTCTACCCCATTACCTTTCTTCTCTGTTCTTTTCTGCTTGTGTTATTCCTGTCTGGCCTTGACCTTATCTACTGCCCTGACAGGTTTTGTTTTAGTCACCTCTAGCTCCCCCAACTGGCTTAAGAGGGTAGTGGCTTCATGAATCTTGCTGTTTAATCCCAGGCCTCCCAGCAAGGACAATAAAGGAGCCCTGAGCTTAAATGGCGCAGACTTCATCAGCTTAGAGCGCAGAGCAGACGTAAAGGGTTCCATATCTGGGCCCATCCATTCTGGAATCGTATTTAATCCGGTTATACAACCCATCTCGTGTAACCTGGAAATACCCTCTCCTATTCTCCAGGAGTAGGTATTTTCCAGGTCAGTAGGACTATCGTATACTCGGACTATTCCATCTCTCATGAGGTCTAGCAGTGAAAAATTCCCACTAAACTCTCTAGCTTTTCGCATTGCCAGATGCATTTGTGGATCATGGGTTAACACTCCCATTGCACTGCTTCCTTACCTGACAAAACAACACTGTCCGCCCCTTCATCCCACAAACGTAGGAGCCAACTCAATAAGGGTGCTCCAGACCTTTGTTTGTATTGTTTAGTCAGCTCAGAAAGTCCAGTTTGTGTAAACTCACAAACGTATTCAAATTCAACATCTCTGGGGTTGTGATAATGCATATCCCCATCTGTCATATCCTCTCTATGATGTTGCCTTTTCCTATGCTTAGTAATGAGAGGTCTGGCACACCTTTTCTTTCCCACTAGCAGATCATCATCTGACATATCAAACTCTATCTCCTCATCCTCACTATCATTTGAGGAGAGCACATTCTCACAATCCCAGTTTTGGGATGTGACAATGGCACGTACCCTAGCTTTACTAACAGGTTTACGGCCCTTCCTTTTCCTTATGGCATTAATTGATTTGGTCATGAGGGCTGCACACCGCTCTTGCAAATCATCAGCCCAACTAGCAGTTGTAAGAACACACTCTGAAGCAACTGCTAGCTGGTCTTTTAATACCTTAATTTCTGTCTCTGCCTTCGCTCTTCTCTGTGATTCAGTATAGAGAGCATGAAGAAAGTACCAACCAATTTTGGACACTGTCCTCTTCTCTTTTTTACTTAAATCCAACCCCGAAAGGCTAAAATCTACAAAATGATCTGAGACTTTATCACCCCAAGACTTATTCAAGGGAGAAGCATACTTTACAAATTCTATAGCAGGAGGCTCCCACTCATTGTCTCTGGCCCAGATAGGTAAGCTGCACACTGCCTTCTGGCTACCAGGACCCTCTGCAGCCTTGCTTTTCCTAAACAGCTTACACAGCATTTTACCTAGCACAAGCTACACAACACACCACAGAAAATACAGGTCTGCATCAGTTGACCTTTAGCACAGATCACAAGCCCCCAATTGTTTTGCTTGCGTCTATCTAGCAAGGTTACTTTGCGGTATAAGCAAAGAAGCTCAGACCTTTTACTGAACAAAAATGCTGTACATACAAAACTATTACAATATTAGGAATACAGTATAAGACTTACAGATATCTATAGCAAATTAACAGCCTAGCAAATGAGCAGAAACTATGCTCTAAACACAGTAAAAGTATGCCTTTCTTGTTTGCTGATTACATACATTCCTCTTCGGTCTTAAGGCATAATGAGTGAGCTGTCCAGCTTATGCCTGGAAACCTTTATATAGCTCAGTTTGTTTACCAGTTTGTTGACAATGGTTACAAACCCATTTACCTTAACAACTGACTAACAGAAAAAAATATCTGAGTGCATCTCTATGAGAGATGCATTCTCAAATTCTACCTCAAGATGGCACTCTGCCATCACAAATATATAATTGGGAAGCATCTTCAAACAAACCTGACCTGTTACAATTAGTCTGATAGATAAAGTAATTCGTTCATATAATATATTTTATATCAAACGCAACACACTATGACAGCAGGAGATTGTGGCCTGAGAATGCTCTCACTGTGTGCTCCCAGCACATTGACCGAGCTGTCACGATTGGTTCTCAGTCAAGGGCTAACAATCATGTGACGGCTGTGAGAGCCAGTCACATCGGTCACATGTGTCAGGAATCAGCAGCTTGGCAGACCAGACACGTAGCTACACTTAGGAAACCGAGACCAAACAAAGGATATACTTAAAAAGGTGAGATTTATTAACAGTGCACAGCAATAAACAAACACAGCAAACGGTGAACATAAACAACACCAGAAAACCAAACCCAAACCTGACAAAAACACTAACACCTACACTGCAGACTACAGCTAGCTCTGGACAAGGGTACAGGGTAAACGGGGAATCAAGGCGGATGCAAGGCAAGGGACAAGAAGCAAGGTGGAGAGAAACAGGCAAAGCAGGATCTCTAGCAGCAGGAAGGCAAACTGAATCGTGACGCACTGGGGAAAGGGAGGAACAGACTTAAATAGCCATTCATGGCTGAACCCAGGTGTGGCTGATTATTACAGCTTGCTGGCTCTAGGGAGACACCGGCTGGTGGCCACTGAAGCTGCAGCAACCAGCCCAGAGCAGCACAGCGCCACCTGTAGGTGAGCTCAATCCTGACAGAGTCCCCCCTTAAGGAGCGGCCTCAGGACGCTCCATAGGGCCCCCACCCCAGGGTCTGCAAGCCAACTGAGTACTCCACTATCAGTGTCTGAAGACTTAGTGCAAACCCCGCCGCCGGGGTCCCAAAACTGGCTGGGTTTCCTGTTGGTCAGATCCCCAAGGAGGCGCAACACCGAAGGCTTATTCTTCCAAGCAGCCTGTGTCCCAATGCTGGGACACTGAAAGCCACCTGAATGCTCAAGGCCAGAGTCCCTGGTCCGTTCAGGCACCCTGATGCCAGGGTGTCCCATAGCACCTGGACCTCCTATTTCTCTGTTTCTAGAGACTGCTCTGTGTTTTACTAGCCACTCAGGTATACCCAGGGCATTGGTTACCTCACTCGGGTCCCCAAATGCGCTAGAGATCGCAGAGATGACCCCTGGGTCAGGACAAGGTTCATATGGAACTCTACCCTTTCCCATAGGACCTCTACTACTGAGGCTGTAACAGCAGAGATAGTTCTCATGTTCAGAGTGGATATCAGGACCTCCTGGCCTTGGCATAGCAGGATTAGCTAGCTGCAAAAATAACTTGGAGCGGATAGCAGGAGGGATCTTAACCCACACAGAAAACCCATATGACAGTGGAACTGCAGAAGCCTCAGACACCTCAGCAGGCGGGAGTTTGACCAAGACAAACACACCCAATTCTAGGGAGGACGATAGGCGAGGTTCAATAAAAACG
>BLSH010479686.1:85599-108049 GCA_018402905.1 Glandirana rugosa | reverse complement strand
CCGAACGCCTCGTTCCACCGCCTGCAGAGTTCCTCTTCGAGGCTCGCTCCCTCTTTCTTAGTGCCGATTAGGAGGCTAGGTCCCTGGCCCACTCTAGTTTGATGTGGTCTAACACTGTGTATTGTAGTGGTGTTAGTGTTAGCAGGGAAATGGATTCCGGGTTCGGGGTCTCTGAGACTTTATTGTCCCGCCGGATGTCGCGCCGTCCGGGTTCGGTCTGGGGCCCGATTTCAATCCTTCGTAGGCGCGCCCTTATTGGCGCGATGCCTAGTCTGCTAGGTTCTCCTGTTTTTTCTTCCCTGGATCGGAGGATTAGCCGTGATTCTTTCTCCCTCGCTCGGAGCTTCTCCTTGAGACGTCCGCCACCTTGCTCCGCAAGCCACGCCCCCCCCCCCTGCTTTTTATAGTTGAGAGACCCTTTATAAATTCTGCAATTTGAACGAATGTAGGGGAAAGACATATGTACTGTAGATAAACAGGTACAACCTATGTAGGAGGATTTGTTTCATCTGTTTATCACCTGAGGCCAGTCACTTCACTGGGTATATGAAAGGGTTTACAACCATTTTAACGGATGTACTAGCTATGTAAACGTTTGCCTATTGTATACATTCTTTTGTATCCTTTATATACAAAAATCTTATGATGCAAAATACTGAGCAAGGAATAATAAAAGGTACAAAGATGACACTGTTATGACATGTGAAGAATGTATTCACACAGACTTGTAAACTTTCTGAAAGGTACACTATAAATCACTTTTTTACAGATTTAAAAAAATATTAACATGAATAGTTGCAAAATCCAATTAAATACATATAAATGGGCTCCTCAGACTGGAATTTACTAATCCTAATAGCTGAATTGTCTTAGAGACAGAATTTACAGCACATGAATCCAAGAAACAAAATACGCACACTTGTGTCAGTTTGGCACTGAAGTGAAAATTCATTATAGAAAAGAAGAATGTTTCTGGGAACTGTGCTTATCAAGTGCGCACTAAAACACAATAATCCCATGCTTAAAAAGTTCTGTGTCTGCTAACATCTGAATCTCAGATGGGCTCTGTCTGGCCGTCGTTGCAACTATGAAGACAATCAACAAGTTATTACAGAACATTCATGTTACAGATGTAGGAACTCCCAAGTATTCATTTAGGTCCTACAATGTATCAATGGGATATAGTTAAAATGTGTACATAGCACATCACTCTGAAAATGAGACATGTTTTTATTGAATGAAAAGTATGTTATAAAGCTGGTGTAGGCATTGGATGTGATGAAAACTTTGGTCCTTTTCCTCCACTGAAAACAGAAGGAATCAGCTAACAGCCACACAGAGAAACTCTTTAACTGGATGGGGTTCTCTAACCCAGTGCACTGAAGATGTCTGTGCAAGTTACTAGTCTTATTGGACATATTTGTAATAGTCTTTGAACCAGTGGTGGCGGCTTCATTAGGGGTGCATGAGCATTAGGGTGAATATACACTATTGTCTTCTTGCTTCTCCTCCAATCTCCTCCAATTAGGAAACAGGTCCTGAGACCCAAATGGCCGAGAGTCCTAAGTCCTGATTGGCCGGGAGGAGAAGCAACCTCCAGGACTTGGGAGGAGACATAGGCATGGATGTGGTAAGTGCGGGGCTGGCGTGGGACTGATGGGCTATTGGAGAGGTGATTGAAGAAGTGATGGGGGTGCCACTGATCGATCGAGCAACGGGGGTGGTTGGCTGGCTGGGGAAGGGGGGGCTGGCTGGGCCATCCCCCCATGTACCAGCTACCACTGCTTTGAACCCACCAAACCATGACTTGGAGCTAATACAGAGTAGAGGACTCTTTACCTACACCCGTGTGACAATACTTGGTCCTGAGCTGACAATGTGCAGTGTCATGCGAGAGAAAACGAAGCAAGTCACATGCTCACATCTACCTGGAAGAACTGAATATTTATCTTTACTCCCTGAAGCCAAATTTATAGGTGCAGAGTGAAGGTAAGGTGTTCTAGATTGCAAGGCTCCCCCTGGTAGAGTTGGGCTGAACACCCCCCTGTTCGGTTTGCACCAGAACTCCCAAACAGAGAAAAAGTTCTGACCCGACTGGTGAACCCTATTAAAGTTTATGGGACCTGAACTTGGAAAATCAAAAGTCCATATTTTGGAGGTTTATATGCAAGTTATTGGACTTAAAAAGGGTATGGGGGCCCGGGAATGTATCAATGCAAAAAATTGTTTTTTTTTTTAAAAAGGTCCAACAAAAAAAAATCCTATAAATATAGTGCCTGGGGGGTCCCCCTATCTCTGCCTGTAAAGTGGCACATCTGTAGCATGTATAGAAACATTCTGCAGCAAAAATGACATTTCTAAAGAAAAAGAAAATGAATGAAATGACATATAAATTGCCGGAGTACTATACCATTGCTGGCAATAGAAAGATGTTAAAAAACAGCATGGATTCCCCACCCCCCGCCCCAGTCCATAGCAGGCCCTTCGGGTCTTTTTTGGTGAATAGGTACCCCATACTCATTCACATGGGGGGGCCCTACCCACAGACCCCCACAGCCCGGGCTTGTGGGGATGAGCCCCTTGTCCCCATTAACATGGGGACAATGTGCTTTGGGGTGAGGGGGCAGAGCACCCACCCCCCTATGTTGAGGGTATGTGGCCTGGTATGGTTTAGGAGGGGGTGCCCCCCTTCTCCTGTGTACTCAGATAAGGCTCTGCTGGCAATATTTTTTAATTTATTCAGCTGTCAGCCCATTGACAGCAGATGACTCATCAGTTGTTAAGGACATTGTGGCTGGCTTCCTGGCCCCGCTCCTTAACAACTAGCTATTCACTGTGCCCTGATTGGACAAAGCTTTGCCCAATCAGGGCTTAGAATGCACTGTGCATGGCATTCGGCTGAGCGAACACCCGCTGAACGCCCTGCAAATTTGTGTGTTTGCCAGACAAGCGATGTTTGGGCTGAACTTTTGCTCGGGCCGAACTGTTCGCCCAACTCTACTCCCTGGCTTTTGAAGTCTGTTACAGTATCTTGTAAGCAACAGGAGGAGTCTGCAGATAAATGCCAGAGTTGGTCTACTAACAGCATCATGACTGATTACAGACATCCGTTAAAGTGGGACTTCACTCTCTCGATCAACGTTGACTATTTTTAATCCTTATGCTGCTAGCATTAGCAAATAGATTGGTACGTACTGTATATCATATTTGCTTGTTTTACCTTTTTTTTACATTTCTTCAGTTACTTCCTGGTTTCTGGCCTAGGCAAATTATGTCGTATAGCTCAAGAGTCTTCAGGAGAGGAAGGGTTTTCTCAGCTAAGCACACCCAACTCCCTGCATGCCTGAGCTAAGGGCAGATGGGTTCCAGGAAGTAAATGCTACATTAATTATCTGCCCTTACTCAAGATGGCTTGTTTTTTTAAAGTGATTTCTCAGCTAAATAAAGCATGGAGACATGGATGGATGGAGTTTGCTTTGAATATTAAAACTGAATTAAATTGTGGTTTTGGTTTGTGGTGGTCAGATGCAGTATAGTTCCACTTTAAAGATAACCAGGAAAGGGCTCTAAATTGTTATAACTGTGCAGGTTAAAGCTGGCCATATACTGAGCAAATTTTGTCTACTTCCTAATGAACCAACTGGAACTCAGTGAGTGGCCTTGTCTACATCCTTTGATTACAGTAGCCACAATGGGACATTCCTCTATGAACATGAATGGAGGAATCTCTTAGATTTCTTTTGTTCACCCCATAAGGTGAACAAAAGAAACCTATATGTTCTTAGTGGGAAGGGTGTATGAGCTATTAATTAGTACACTTTAGGCTTCATGCACACAGGACGTTAAAAAAATGTCCTAAAAACTTCAGTAGCTTATCAGTGATTTTTTCAGCTTTTACCAGCGTTATACTACCGGCATTTTTGCGCATCTTTTTGCATTTTTAAAGGGCCAGCATTTTTTTAGCCACGTTTTTGTGCGTTTTTGAGCTTTTGAACATTTTTACAGCTGGAAAACATCTCTCAGAACCAACTGGTCTTGGATTTTTTTTACAGCTCAAAAACGCCCCTGCCCAAAACAGTTGATAACAGCCTATGTGTGCATGAACACATAGGATAACATAATGGAGGGTTTATTGACTGTAGAAAAAAAAGTCTGCAGCTAAAAACAGCTGCTGTAAAACAGTCAAAAACGTCCTGTGTGCATGAGGCCTTAGGCTACTTCCACACTGAAACGTTTTTCAGGCGATGCGGTGCTAAAAATAGCGCCTGTGCAGTGCCTGAAAAACTCTCCCCCATTCTCCCCAGTGTGAAAGCCAGAGTGCTTTCACACTGGGGCGCTGCGCTTGCAGGACAGCAAGAAAAGTCCTGCAAGCCGCATCTTTGGGGCGGTGCGGTGAGCGGTGTGTACACCGCTCCTACACTGCCCCCTCCATTGAAAGCAATGGATGGCACTCCCAAAGCGGCTGTACACTGCCTCGGTTGCGCCATGTGGTGCCGCTTTTAACCCCTTTCTTGGGGGTTAAAAGCACCCCGCTCCCGCCTGCATAGCAGCATCGTAGCGCCGCTATAATAGCGGTAAATGCGCCCCTAATTAGCAGCGATTTACCGCTACCACCCCTTCCCACCCCAGTGTGAAAGTAGCCTTAGAGGAGATACAGTCATGGCCGAAATTGTTGGCACCCCAGAAATTTTTCCAGAAAGTCAAGTATTTCTCACAGAAAAGTATTGCAGTAACACATGTTTTGCTATACACATGTTCATTCCCTTTGTGTGTATTGGAACAAAACAAAAAAAAGGGAGGAAAAAAAGCAAATTGGACATAATGTCACACAAAACTCAAAAAGTGGGCTAGACAAAATTATTGGCACCCTTAACTTAATATTTGGTTTCACACCCTTGGGAAAAAATAACTGAAATCAATCGCTTCCTATAACCATCAATAAGCTTCTTACACTTCTCATCTGGAATTTTGGACCACTTTTCCTTTGCAAACTGCTCCAGGCCTCTCTTATTGGAAGAGCGCCTTTTCCCAACAGCAATTTTAAGATCTCTCCACAGGTGTTCAATGGGATTTAGATCTGGACTCATTGCTGGCCACTTCAGAACTCTCAAGCGCTTTGTTGCCATCCATTTCTGGGTGCTTTTTGTCATATGTTTGGGGTCATTGTCCTGCTGGAAGACCCTAGATCTCGGACGCAAACCCAGCTTTCTGACACTGGGCTCTACAGTGCGCCCCAAAATCCTTTGGTAATCCTCCGATTTCATGATGCCTTGCACACATTCAAGGCACCCAGTGCCAGAGGCAGCAAAACAACCGCAAAACATCATTTAACCTCCACCATATTTCACTGTAGGTACTGTGTTCTTTTCTTTGTAGGCCTCATTCCGTTTTCGGTAAACAGTAGAATGATGTGCTTTACCAAAAAGCTCTATCTTGGTCTCATCTGTCCACAAGACATTTTCCAAGAAGGATTTTGGCTTACTTAAGTACATTTTGGCAAACTGTAGTCTTGCTTTTTTATGTCTCTGTGTCAGCAGTGGGGTCCACCTGGGTCTCCTGCCATAGCGTTTCATTTCATTTAAATGCCGACGGATAGTTTGCGCTGACACTGATGCTCCCTGAGCCTGCAGGACAGCTTGAATTTCTTTGGAACTTGTTTGGGGCTGCTTAGCCACCATCCGGTCTATCCTGCGTTGCAACCTTTCATCAATTTTTCTCTTCCGTCCATGCCCAGAGAGATTAGCTACAGTGTCATGAGTTGCAAACTTCTTGATAATGTTACGCACTGTGGACAAAGGCAAATCTAGATCTCTGGAGATGGACTTGTAACCTTGAGATTGTTGATATTTTTCCACAATTTTGGTTCTCAAGTCCTCAGACAGTTTTCTCCTCCTCTTCCTGTTGTCCATGCTTAGTCTGGCACACACAGACACACAATGCAATGACTAATGCCTCGTACATACGAGTCGACGATCATATACAACAGGTCGTACGAACGACCGTTGTATGCGAAATCGATCGTTAGTACGCGCGATTAGAACAGCCTACGTACGATGGTCGCAAAACAGAAGTTGTATGAGCAAACTAGAAAACTTTGGTAGTACCAACAAGCGGTCATATGACCATTGTATAGTGTGTAAGAAGTTGGTCCAACAAGTTGTATTGTGCAAAACACGCATGCTCAGAAGTCAGGAACGGCCAGACACAAATTACAGGCACCTGAACTTTCCCTTTATACGTTCATAACACGTCACTACATTCTGCTTGGTCCTACGATCGTGTAGTGCATGTCAGTATGCTAGATACAACAGCCAACATACGATTTGGTCCATTCGGTCGTACGACCGTCGAACCGTGTGTACGAGACTTAAGTGAACTTCTCTCCTTTTTATCTACTTTCAGGTGTGACTTTTATATTGCACACACCTGTTACTTGCCCCAGGTGAGTTTAAAGGAGCATCACATACTTGAAACAATCTTATTTATCCACAATTTTGAAAGGGTGCCAATAATTTTGTCCAGCCCATTTTTGGAGTTTTGTGTGACATTATGTCCAATTAGCTTTTTTTCCTCCCTTTTTTGTTTTGTTCCAATACACACAAAGGGAATAAACACGTGTATAGCAAAACATGTGTCACTGCAATACTTTTCTGTGAGAAATACTTGATTTTCTGGAAAAATGTCTGGGGTGCCAACAATTTTGGCCATGACTGTATGTTTGCCCAGTGTCAACCTTTAAGGCTTCAATGGACATTGACTTGTCTTCTGCCTGAGGTCAGGCAAATAACAGTCACTCTGTGACAAGGTAAAAGAGGTATAAAACTGTCAATTGACGAAAACTTTTCTTTTTCAGGTAATCCAGACAGCACATTTGTTAGTGTTCGAGTCACTGAGTGTCTGCTCTAGGCATTGAGCATAGGCAGTGGATAGGATGTACAGGGTGGGCCATTTATATGGATACACCTTAATAAAATGGGAATGGTTGGTGATATTAACTTCCTGTTTGTGGCACATTAGTATATGTGAGGGGGGAAACTTTTCAAGATGGGTGGTGACCATGGCGGCCATTTTGAAGTCAGCCATTTTGAATCCAACGTTTGTTTTTTCAATAGGAAGAGGGTCATGTGACACATCAACCTTATTGGGAATTTCACAAGAAAAACAATGGTGTGCTTGGTTTTAACATAACTTTATTCTTTCATGAGTTATTTACAGGTTTCTCTTTGTTTACAGCCATTGACCTGTCGCTGAGGTTAACACGTGTGGAGCGGATAGAAATTATGTTGATGTATGGTGAACGCAGTAACCAGGCCATTGCAGCAGATTTCAATGCAAGACAGCCTACGAGACCACCCATCTCCCATGCTACAGTTAGCAAACTGCTTGCTAAGTTTCGTGAAACTGGTTCAGGGTTGGATTTGCCAAAATGTGGATGCATGAAATCTGTCACTAATGAAGAAACATCAGTGGCTGTCCTAGCTTCATTCAGCAAGAACCCACAGCGTAGCACTCGCCGCATGTCACTGGAGAGTGGCATTAGTCAAACATCCCTTCGGCGGATATTAGCTACTCACAAATGGCACCCTTACAAACTCCAGCTACTGCAGCATCTCAATGAGGATGACCCAGATCGGCGCACTGAATTTGCAGAATGGGCAAAACAAAAATTGGAACAGGACCCTCAGTTTACGCAGAAGATTTTGTTCAGTGATGAGGCAAACTTTTATGTGAATGGTGAAGTTAACAAACAAAACCACCGCTATTGGTCTGACACTAACCCACATTGGATAGATCCCTCCAAGATTGTTGGAACCAAAAAATTGATGGTATGGTGTGGTATATGGGGTACAAAGATAGTGGGGCCATTCTTCATCAATGGAAACCTCAAGGCAACTGGATATGCGAAATTGCTACATGATGATGTGTTTCCCTCTTTATGCACTGAAGCTGGCACGTTCCCTGAGTTTTTCCAGCAAGATGGTGCACCACCACATTATGGGTGTTAGGTCTGAGCATTCCTAGATGAACAGTTTCCTGGAAAGTGGATTGGTCCTCGTGGGCCAGTGGAATGGCCCCCCAAGGCCTCCCGATCTGACCCCCTTAGACTTTTATCTTTGGGGTCATCTGATGGCAATTGTCTATGCTGTGAAGATACGAGATGTGCAGCACCTGAAACTACGGATACTGGAAGCCTGTGCTAGCATTTCTCCTGTGGTGTTGCTATCAGTGTGTGAAGAGTGGGAGAAGAGGGTTGCATTGACAATCCAACACAATGGGCAGTACATTGAACACGTTTTATAAGTGGTCAGCAACCTGTAAATAACTCATGAAAGAATAAAGTTATGTTAAAACCAAGCACACCATTGTTTTCTTGTGAAATTCCCAATAAGTTTGATGTGTCACATGACCCTCTTCCTATTGAAAAAACAAAAGTTGGATTCAAAATGGCCGACTTCAAAATGGCTGCCATGGTCACCACCCATCTTGAAAAGTTTCCCCCCTCACATATACTAATGTGCCACAAACAGAAAGTTAATATCACCAACCATTCCCATTTTATTAAGGTGTATCCATATAAATGGCCCACCCTGTACAACTAGACACCTATGCTTGGACAAGGAGAGAATACAAGAAAAAAAAAAAAGTAAATATGCATGATAACATCAGTTTGAGTGGTAATACAGATTACTACAAATGCCCATTGGTAATTGGTACTCTTTAAATATGATGATTTGATTGGCTGAGTTATTGCATATCACTGTTCTTTGTATCAATTCACTCAATACGTCAAACTAGGGTACTTTATAATCTGTTTAAAAGGTACAAAATATCCACTTCCCTTGTTAAAGCACAAATGTTACGTCATTATTTTCTATTAATATTGAGCTTGGAAAAATCAAGGAATCATCTATATTTACCAGGAACCATTTAAAACAAAGTTGTTTAAAAAGAACCAAGTACAAATAAAGAGAGAGATGGGTTTGTAGTCATCGTGGCAGAAATAAACAGTTTTAATTACATAATGGAGCAGACAATTTCCTTTTTCAGGCTCTACCTCAGATGTCACCCAGACTGAACCACTCATGTAAAAAAAAAAAAATCTTGCATCTCTGACCATTTAATTAGCTATTTATACTCCGGCCAGAAGCGACATAGCCATTTATCTGTCCTGGAGGATATTGAATAGCTGTCCAGGCAGACTCATTTGAGTCTCAGTCAACATATGACCTGTATATGCTTTCCAAAGGCATTTGATTACAAAATAGTGGATCCTTTCAGTTCATTTCTGGCACTGGGCAGTAAAGTTTCATTTTATGTGAGAATATTAACCACAAGCCTTTTTTTCCTCTGTGTAACTGCAAATACAAGCCTTCAAGCTTCGGCCTAACTGAAAGACGGCCATTATGCGCTCAACACTGTTTGACTGTGTATATGTACCCTGGATTCAGTCCAACTGCATCCAACCCCTTTTAACATTTCCGAAGACCAGATGCTGATCTCAATCAAGATACTTTTTTTTCTTAGTAACAATTTACTTCTCAAATTTAAAACTCTGGGAAGAATTCTCACAGTGGAAATATTAGATTATTCAACATTGCCTTCAATTGTCTGTTTTGAGACATGTACATGCTGATTCAATAGAGCAGTTCAAAGGGCAATGAATGTACGCAAATTGCGGTAAACTATAACAAGTGGTTGACATTTTATTACTGATCCGATTACAAGAAAGTGAGATCTGGTTGGCTGAAGTATCATTGCTAGGATATGAGGGCTCAACTGCAAATTTTGCACCAGAAAGCCACTTTCATCCTTTGTGGCTCCATTTACTGTACCTGCTGATGGCACTATTGTTGCAGATAACTCTAATTTTTTGAACAAATGTACTATATCATAAAAAAAGTACTAAAAAAGTATTCACAGGAAGTATGGTCCAATTCTAATTAGGTCGTTAGTGGTTGATGGCAGGACTCCTAATGAACTATACTTTATTATTACAAAAAAATTCAACAGTGCCCACTAAACTAATATCAAAGAACTACACAAAACCAAAAAGCAGACAAGCTATAGCATTCACCAATGCTCAATAGTAAATAGTAGGAGCTAATAAAAAATTATAAAAAAAAAATAGTAGGAGATGTATATGTCTGAATTATAATCAGTATCAAACCACATCTATGGGAATGGGTTTGTGTATTGAGATAGAAAGATAGGGAATCTACCGATCCAAAACATTATGGACACAAGTAACACAATCCACAAAGTGCAGAAACAGAGGTGCACAATAAGGAGCTTAATGCCTGGCCATTGGTGACAAAGTTCCACACAAGTTCTATATTTAAGATAGGAATGACATGCTAAAGCCTGCAGTCGTGTGACCTCATTTGGGTGTTAAGCTCACAAGATAAGTTTCAATCTGACCATACAATCTTTGAAATATTAACTTTAGGTTTACCAAAACTATTTAATACAAGGACCTTGCACAAATCAGTATGCACCACTCTGTGGAGTGCCAGCGTATTCATTCCTATAATACAAGGACCTACCTTAACTATCCAAACAATCTGTATCCAACCAGGCAGGCCCTTGCATGAAATAGTTTTGTTGGAAGCAAAAGGAGATCGCATAGTAGAGATTTTATTGTGTATGTTGAGCTTTAGAGGCACAGCCCCATGTCTGACATGTTTCTATAAGATAGCCAATCCTTCTCAAAGACCTCTCATTGGAAAAGGCATTCTGTCAGAAAAAAACATTTTTTTCGTGAGCACTATTGACATTTTAGAAGTAGTAAAGTGAACTTACAGTTACAACAAACACGCCTGACTGTGAAGTGCTTAAGTTCTTTCATGGCAAAGTTGCTAATGACTGGTGATATTTCCTCTTTAGTCCCTTGCCGTTGGTCATATGCTCTGTCTGTGGCAACATCCCTGCCACATTCATTAGCAATGTCTTCCCTTTGTTTCCTTCAGACATTTTCTAGTTGGTGTACTGTACATAATTATAGACTAATCTGTTTTATTACTGCAAAGTGCGTGTGCTGGGATGGGATGGGGTTGACTCAGGCCATCTAAGCCTGGCCATAGCTCAAACTGTCCCCATATGCTACTGGTTGGTCTAGAGTTTTTTCTTTTGCATGAATACGGCTTCTTTCACACCAGCAGTATTGTTTACTGCTTATTAGCATATAAGAGGTTATAACATCTGGTTTTGTTCCCCTATTCTAACAATATATAAAACCAAAACCTTTTTATTCCTTTGTTTTGTATAGAGTGAAGAATAATTAAAAACCATGTCAGGTTCCTATAGCTGTCTGTGTCCCCACTGGGGAAATTCCCATCCTCTATTTGTCCTGGTAATCAAAAAAATGTTGAGTTATCAGAGCACAAGAGGTTAAATCTTACAGTGGTAACACTTGTTGCATTGATAACTGTCAGATTTTTCTCACTTTGGAGAAAATTCATTTTCTTTTTGGACGTGTTTATGGAACAGGCAGTAAAGAGAAATCTCCCCAATTAAATACAGATAGAGAGAAAAAAAACCTGACAGGGTTGTTACATAGTCAAGTTGAAAAAAAGCCACAAATCCATCTAGTTCTTCTAGATTGTAAGCTCTGACGAGCAGGGTCCTCCGATTCCCCCTGAATTGTATTGTAACTGTACTGTCTGCCCTCATATTGTAAAGCGCTGTGCAAACTGTTGGCACTATATAAATCATGTATATTAATAATAATAATAATAATAATCTAGTTCTACCAATACAAAATATAAATAAACCTTCATATAGAGAACTATATACTGTAGAGATCCAGAGGAGGGCAAGAAAACCCCTTAAAGCAGTGGTTCTCAACTCCGGTCCTCGGGACCCACTAACAGGCCAGGTTTGCAGGATAACTGAAATGCATCACAGGTGATATCATTTGCTGCTCAGTGATTGCAGTATTCTAGTCTCCATCTCCCCAAGGTAATACTTAAAATCTGGCCCATTGGTGGGTCCCGAGGACTGGAGTTGAGAACCACTGCCTTAAAGCATGACCCAAGTTGCTCTAGCGGGGGTTAAAAATTCCTTCTCGATTCCTTGATGGCAATTGGACATTTCCTGAATTAATGATCTCTGGTGTTATTACCTAGAACTGTTAATATCCAGTTATATTTTATGTATTTAGGAATGCATCCAGCTCCTTTTTAAAACAATCTACTGAGCTGGCCAGAACTAGTTCTTGAGGGAGCCTATTCTGCATTTTCCCAACTCTTTCTGTAAGTAAGCCTTTCCATATTTGGAGATTAAATCAGTTCTCCTCCAGGCCGGGTGCCCCTTGTCCTCTGTGATGACCTTAAAGCGGAATTCCACCCAAAAGCGGAACTCCTGCTTATCGGATTCCTCCCCCCTCTGGTGCCACATTTGGCACCTCTCGGGGGGGGGGGGGGGGCGGCGTGGATATCTGTCTTTAGCAGGTATCTTGTCCCCATTTTTGGAAGTACGTCAGCAGCCCGGTCCCCCTACTCCCTCCCTTTCTGCCGGCCACTGAGAGAGCTCAGCGCGCTTCGTATATTCGCAGTAGGAACCCGACCACGAAGCCGAAAGGCTACACTGCTGGGTTCCCTTACTGGCAATGGCGGCTGCAGCATCCGACCGCTAATGGAAACATCAGCTGAGGTGCCGACGTCGCTTGGCTCCAGGACAGGTAAGTGTCCTATTATTAAAAGTCTGCAGCTACTGTATGTGTAACTGCTGGCTTTTAATTTTCAAAGGGGCAGGTGGACCTCCGCTTTAAAGTGAATAACTATACATCAAGTTCACTATAGGGACCACTTATGTATTTATACACGTTGATCATTTCCCACCTTAACCACTTGCTGACCGCCCGCCGTGACGGCAGCAGAGTGGCCCCTTATCGCAAATCGCCGTCACCTGACGGTGGCTGCGATAACTAGCATTGTCACTCACTGTGTTCCGGGGGGGTATACTATATATAGATGCTCCTGTATACGGAAGCAGGGATCACTCCCCTCCCCCTGCCAGCCCAGCCCCCATACAGTTAGAACACACCTAGGGAACACAGTTAACCCTTAGAGCGCCCCCTCCAGGTTAATCCCTTCACTGCCAATGGCATTTACACAGTAATCAGTACATTTTTATAGCACTGATCACTGTATAAATGCCAATGGTCCCAAAAAAGTGTCAAAATGGTCCGTCATTTCCGTCGCAATAGCGCAGTACCGCTAAAAATGGCAAATCGCCGCTATTACTAGTAAAAAATAATAAAAACCCCAGAAATTAATTCTCATGGTTCGTAAACGCAGCAACTTTTGCGCAAACCAATCAATAAATGCTGATTGCAGATTTTTTTACCAAAAATATGTGGAAGAATATAAATCGGCCAAAGCCGATTGCAAATTGTCGCTCTTCTTTTTTTTTTATAGCGGCGATCAGAAATGATGCAGAGGTGATCAAATACCACCAAAAGAAAGCTCTATTTGTGGGAAAAAAGGACGCAAATTTCGTTTGGGTACAACGTCACACAGACGTGCAATTGTCAGTTAAAGTGACGCAGTGCCGAATCGCAAAAAGTGCTCTGGTCCTAAAGTGTGAAATCCTTCCGGGGCTGAAGTGGTTAATCTCCTCATCTCAAAAGAGAAAAAATTAAGTCAGCAATCTTTCCTCATATTTGAGCTCCTCCATGCCTCTTATGAGTTTGTTTGCCCTTCTCCTGCGCTCTCTCTATCTTTTTTGTGAACTGGTACCCAAAACTGAACAGCATATTCCAGATGAGGTCTTAACGCTTTCTTACACACTTGACCTCTGGAAGATTTACCCCCCCCCCCCCCTTCATGACCAGGCCATTTTTTTGCAATGCGGCACTGCGTTACTTTAACTAACACTTGCGCGGTCATGCAATGTTGTACACAACACAACTAGAGCTTTCTTTTGGTGGTATTCGATCACCTCTGTGTTTTTTTTTTTTATATAATTTTTACGCTGTAACCAAAAAAGGCAGACGATTTTGAAAAAAGAAAACAATATTTTTTACTTTCTGCTACAAAAAATATCCAATAAAAAAAATGTAAAAAAAAATCGAATTTATTGCTAAATTTAGACCAATATGTATTCTGCTACATATTTTTGGTAAAAAATCCCAATAAGCTTATATAGATTGGTTTGTGCAAAAGTTATAGCGTCTACAAACTATGGGATATATACTGGAATTTGTATTTATTTGGTTATTTTTTTACTAGTAATGGTGGCGATCAGCGACTTATAGCGACTTCTTTTGGGAGCCAGTGACACTAACAGAATGATCCGTACTAAAAATATACACTGTCATTGTACAAATAACACTAGCTGGGAAAGGGTTAAACAGCTAGGACGATCAAAGGGTTAAATGTGTGTCTAACCAGTGTTTTGCTGTAC
Source organism: Glandirana rugosa (assembly GCA_018402905.1). NCBI lineage: Eukaryota > Metazoa > Chordata > Amphibia > Anura > Ranidae > Glandirana > Glandirana rugosa. The sequence continues at coordinate 93,643 of BLSH010479686.1, read as the reverse complement.
TGTGTGTGCTGCTTTTACTAAGGGAAGTGATGTCCTGTGTGTCTTCCCGCGGATTGGCGGGTGCCGGCGGTCATCCATTGGCTGACACCCGCAGATCAGCATCTGCTGTGTATTATCACAGTTCAGTCGGGTTGCTAGAGGCGTGCTCACGCGCCCCCCCCCCTACCCCGAAATGCCGGATCACGTATCTAGTACCTTTTCCAGCGCAGCAGAGCCGCCTTGCCGCTGTACATGTTATTGATACGGTCGGCAAGTGGTTACTCTATCCAAAAGCAGAGCTAGAGATATATATCTATCATCTTTATGGACAATAAACAATACTGGAGCTGCTAAGACATACACCACAGATTTTAGGTATTTTTGGCACATGCAACAACTATATATACAAAACCAATTAAGTTCATGCATACTTTTGGAATTCCTTGCCTAAATACCATGCATTAGATCATGTCAGAGCACTTCAGCTGTAATAAGAGCAGGACTGGTTTAGGAATTCTGAAGTTTGGAATATCTTCTATATGAGTCAGTCAATCTGTTATTGATTTACTTCTAGGTTTTGAATCATTGTCATTTTGAATGAGCTAACTTGTTTTCATTGTTAGATCACAAATATCCTGACATTCAGCTGTAGAATTTCCGGAAAGCATAAAAATTCATTGGTCCCATGGGTCAAAAAAACCAAATTTTATTTTTTCTATTGTACTCAAAGTTAGGATGATGTTTTGGTGTTGGTATCAAGCATTGTGCCAATTCCAAAAATGAACATGTATTTTTACAATAAAGCTCTACTTTTGGCTCATCTATGAGCAGGGCATGATTCCACTTGTGTCGCATAACATGCAGGAGACCTTTAGAAAGCCAGATATGGAGAGCAATTATGTTTGACAATTAGCAGTCTACTCCAGCAACACCACCTCTTAAAGCAGAGTTCCACCCAAAAGTGGAACTTCCTCTTTAAAGGAAGGTGATCCCCTGACATGCCACCATTGGCATGTCATTTTTTGGGGGGACCCCATTTTCACAGGGTCCCAGGTCCACTTCCTCTATTGGCGCTGCGGAAAAAGGTTCACCTTTCTCCTTCTCCCATCCGGTGATATTCTGGGACACGCCACAGGTCCCAGAAGATACGCTGGCCATTCGCAAGGCGCAGCGTGACTCGCGCGTGCACAGTGCACGCCCAGCTTTAAAGCTAAAGCAAGGTGCCCACACTTGTGATGCTGGCGCCGCCGAGGGGAGGGGGAGACGACCGCATGGCTGGAGCCTGGGACAGGTGAGTGTCCGATTGTTAAAAGTCAGCACCTACACTTTTTGTAGCTGCTGACTTTTAACTAGGTGGAACTCTGCTTTAAGTGTTTTGTAATAGTAGACTTATTCAGAAAAGTTATCAAATGCAAGAGAATCCTGCAGATCCTTCAAGTGTCCCTAAACCCAAAAATAGAAATGTATTTTCTTTCAGCTAGCCAGTCTGTTGATGTCGAGAGGCTGAATTCGTTTTCTTATTTCAGGCTAAAAGCATTTGCAGCAAAACTGAAACGTGAGGTGAACACGCGCAACACAAGCTGAGCGCAGAAAGGCAAACCATTTGCCTGAGGAAGGAGCACGAATGCTCCGAACAAGAGCACCTCCCACTCCACCCTGCACCCGGTAGTGACATCAGTGGCGGTTCCTGAGCCTCATCTGAGTCTCTGGAAGTGCTGGAAGCCACCAGCTCAGCTGGTACCAGCAGCCACCAGTGTTCCCCGCCTGCAGCCCGTCCTCCTGAAGGAGTGGATGAACCTCTACATAAGGCCTATTGCCACACATGCGCTGACAGCGCTTTTATTTTGTGAGTTGCCATTTGTCTCTTCATAATAAAGATGTTTTTATACTGCTGCACTTAGATTGGCGCTGCTCTTTTTTCTGTTCTATTGATTTGAGACATTGTTACAATATTGCAGTCTGATCATGATGGCAAAGGAGACTGGAGAAATGCTTCCTTCTGCCTGCAGTAGACTGATGGAATCTTCTCATTCTAAGCAAAGTCACTGGGCTGGAGCTCAGGGATAGCGCATTAAAGTATATGTAAACCATCACCTTGTAAAACAACCCATTCATTTTAAAATACAAATGGAAGGTAAAGCATTTGTGTATAGCTATAAAGAAAAACTTTGTAAATACCATTTTCCCCCTTTTATATCATATAAGAGCTGGGAGAAGGGAAACAGCAATATACTGGTCTTGCCAGTGAATGGCTGTGCTAAGGAGGGGGTAGGGGGGGTGTCAGCACATCACACAAGCATTGCTAAAAAAATGGACCACCTGTGCGCTCCTGCCTAGTGTGATCAAATTTGAATAGGAAAGCAGAGGGACTGGCAGGAACACCAGGGATTTCACACAACGGAAGCAATACAAAGAAAACAGGGTACTTTTTCATACAAGTACATGGTACAGCAGGCACATATCAGGAATATTAAATCCTGGGTTTACATATTCTTTAATGACACAGCTTTTTTGATAATTGACACTGTTGCAATATATCTTGACATGCAGACTTATAGTTATCGAATGGTATAGTTACTGAATAGTCGACTTAAAGATCAAGGGATCCTAATGCAGCCACAGCTTTTCTGTATTTTTTATATAGTGTCTAGACCTTTGAATCCTGCAGGATGCGCATTAATAGAATTCAAATATAAATGTACCCATCTGTAAATAGATTCTAATTAAGGTACTTAATGCTCCCATAGAAAGAACTATATGCCATATTATCTTAAGCTTGTTAAAGATGCCAGATAATTCTCTTTAAAATACTGCTGAGCTTCCGCACTATCTCCTAGCAAAATAAACATGCATTAATGGTGTTTAAGCAGATTACATTCCAGTGTGTGTGTGACTGTAACTTAGCTCCTAGTGACATAAAAGGTAATATATGATGTTTGGGCGAATCACTTATACGTATGACATTCTTAAAGCCAAACTGCCAGATGTGAATAATAAAAGGAACAGTTGTGGATGGCATTTGTGTTATCTAAAATGATGGCACTATATTACATCCCACTGGAACCAACACAAAGAAAGGTTAGCCTCTAAAAGAGGTGTTCATAGCAACAACACTTATGAGGTCTCCTCCTAGCAGCTAATAGGATATTGTAGGTTACGACAGGTGGTTTTTCTCATTGACAGTAAATCATATTAAAGCACCATTTCTTTAACCCTCTACCTCTTCACTTTCAGTTCCAGACACAACAGCCACCAGGATAAATGCAGACAGTACATTAGTATGATTGTCACTTAGAAGAATGCTTCTTATATTTGTGGTCATAGGGAAAATACACCCTTTCAGGTAGTTAAACAGATTATTGTTGATAGTGGTTACCCATCTAAGAGCCAGAAGTTGCTCAAGGACCTCATAGCAACCCTGGTGGAGAAAATCTGCTGTGAAGTAACATTTGTCACCTTGAGAATGAGGTCCACCATCGCATCGAAATATCAGTGTATCATAATTTGTTTTGCACACTTGTATATTATTACTGTAAAGACCTCATTAAAATCCAGAGGTTGGTGGGTTGAGTGCTAAATCTTTCTACCATTACCATCAAAAACCCGATAGAGGCTCTGACCCCTAAATACTCAATCCAAAACTAAAGAATATGTGGCCTTACCTGCCAGAAGGTTTTCTAACTCTTGTTTAAACTAGTACTGTAATCCATATATTTGCAGGAAAAAAATTCACAGGAATTTGGAAAGCACTGCACCCATGATCAGTGGATTATGGGTGCAATGCCAGGCTTCTGCAGACTGTTCCTCCATCTCCCTGCTCATACCAAAGTGTGGGCTTTCAGTTGGAGAGCTAGTGAAAGTGTCAATGAATTATAAGTGCAGTGATCACCACACTCCTCTTCCATTAAGAACTACAAGTCCGACTGCTGCGGTGGCAGTCAGGATTTGTAGTTTATTAATTCAAAGATCTCTGTGAATGAATGATACATCTGTGCAGGCGGAGCACAATTGTCCTTAAATATGGGTGTAACATGGTGCAAAAGATGTAGTTAGCCTTTGACATCTCTGAAATTCAGCTTTAATCAGTTTCTGTGAGCAAATATATGGTCAACAAATGCTTGTGTTAAATCAGTGTTTCCCAACCCAGTCCTCAAGGCACACCAACAGGTCATGTCTTCAGGATTTCCATTATTTTGCACAGGTGATTTGATCAGTTTCACTGCCTTAGTAATTACCACAGCTGTTTCATCTGAGGGAAATCCTGAAAACATGACCTGTTGGTGTGCCTTGAGGACTGGGTTGGGAAACACTGCGTTAAATCATGAAAAGGAAAATCTATATGCCATAGATCAATTAGAATAATCTAGGTTCATCATTTTGTGTTTTTGAAGTAGTCAAGATTTTGTGCACACTTGAGTTTCCATTTCAGAGTAGTACAGGAAGTTCAATTGTAAAGATCCTGAAGGACACAGCAGGAAGTCAATGAAGTGTGACAGATCTATTCAAGTTTCAGAGAAAAAGATCATCAATAAATTTAGCATCAAGTGACAATATTATGAATTGGTGGTACCATAACACTATGCTCATTCTTTTGACATTCACAAGATATTTAATGGGGGAATTGTTTATACAGAAACACGAGCAAGCCAGTAACTAAATTAGATCACAACCTTTGTGTGGTATTCATAGCTATGGAAACATAACCAAGTAAGTTCAGACTGAAAGTAATGGTGCATTGTAAGACTAAATTATATTATGATTAAGAGAGGTCATATTCCAGGGACACCCCACTGTTTTATTTGAATCCAGAGTGTGTGATGAATGCCCATTTATGTACAAATGAAAACACCTAGCTTTCAAAGGATGATGTCACATGAGCAATTTTGTGGCAGTGATTAAACAGTTCACCTTTAATGCCAAGCAGTGGTTTCAAAAGCGGGCACAATCCTTTGTATTAAGAGAGGTATGGACTCCAGAGAGAGAGACATAATTTTGCCCCTGTACAAATCATTAGTAAGACCTCATTTGAAATATGCAGTTCAGTTTTGGGCACCAGTTTACAAAAAGGATATTGGGGAACTGGAGAAAGTGCAGAGAAGGGCAAGCAAACTGATAAGAGGCATGGAGGAGCTCAGCTAAGAGGAAAGATTAGAGGAACTAAATTTATTCTCTCTTAAGAGGAGATTAATGGGGATATGATCAACATGTATAAATACAAAAGTGGTCCATATAGTGAACTTGGTGCTGAGTTATTCACTTTAAGGTCATCACAGAGGACAAGGGGAGTCTCATTACATCTGGAGGAAAAGAGATTTAATCTTCAAATACGGAAAGGTTTCTTCACAGTAAGAACTGTGAAAATGTGGAATAGACTCCCTCAAGAGCTGGGTTCTGTCCAGCTCAGTAGGTGCTTTAAAAAAAAGCCTGGATTAATTCCTAAATGTACATAATATAACTGGAGACTAACATTTAGAGGTAAAGTTCATCCAGGGTATATCAGATTTCCCCTTAGGGGATCAGGAAGCAATTTTTCACCTGCTGGAGCAAATTGGATCATGCTTTATTGTGTTTTTTTTTTTTCTTTCTCCGGATCAACTGTGGGCATAAGAGTGTATTTAGGATTGTCATATTTTTCCCTTTTGTTGGTTGAACTGGATAACCTTGTATCTTATTTCAGCCAAATTAACTATGTAACTATATAATGACATTTGCCTAAAAAAAAATCCCTCTCTACTAAAACTTTATCAGTACATTAATATGGAGTCCTTCATTTTGTAAAAGAATGCCTGCTTTCCTTTTCAAGCTACATATTTCATTGCCCTCCCCACCATGCAGGGCAAGGCAGGACATACCAAGCTTAGGATGTGTGGGCCCAGCGACTCCAAATTGAGCAGCTTTGTTATTTTCCCACTCATGTGCAGTACGCGTTCTCTCACAGCTCAGTAAGACTAACAAAAAAACTGACTGTACCTGCACGAATAGGGGGAAAGAGAGTTTGAGAGTTGCCAGGGCCACGCATTCAATGCTCGTGTGTCCTGCCATCTCATCTGCAAGATGAAAAAGGGAATGCAACAGAAAAAGCAGTTTGACTAGTAAGATTCTTTTACACTTCATATTAAACTTGTAATGTATAGGGAAATTTTTGAGCAAAGATCATTAAAAAGGAACTAACCCTTTAAAAGGAGATTTATAGATTGTGTCTTAATCGCTGTAGTCATTAGCAATTTGTTGTTAAAGTGTTACTAAGCCCACAACAGTAAAATCAGTCTGTAAATGCAGTAAAGCATGCTTGTTATACTTACTGTGGAGACTAAGGGGGTTAATCCTCTACAATATGTAAGGCGGCTGTTTGATCCTGTCTTCTCTAGTCCGCCCCTTCTTCCACTGTCCCCAATTCATCTCCTGATAGTACAGAGCCTTGGGGGCACTCTGCTTAGTTTGGTGTGCATTGCTACAGAGTGTTTTTTTTTTTTGGAAGGGTGCATGTGATCAGCACAGGGCCAAGCAGCACTGTCCAGACAGAGGGTCAGGGGTTCTGCAGCCTCATAGGACAGTCAGGAGGAAAATGAAACTCCTCCTACAAGCTGTAACCAGACACTGACAGAAGTCACAAGACTGCTATATACTGCTGATGAGAAAAGGTATTTCGCAGTTTAGATTTACTAAAATAATTGCATTTCCATGTTCTATGTACTGGGGAGACCAGATATAGTGAATGCAGGGTCCGGGTTTAGTAACACTTTAAGCAGCATTTTCCTTCATCATTACAACATTTGCTGCTACAAATTGAGCGATTTATAACTAAGCCATAGGGGTAAACAGAGTGATTGTCACTGGCGTGCTTGTCATCGACATGAATTAATGCTAACACAGAATCACTGAGCCACTGAACTACTAATTACTGTAAATTTAACAAGTTAATAATTCCACAGAAACTAAAAAAATCACCCATATGACATCAATCTAAAGCTTGCCATACACTCTTTGAAATTTGTCCAGGTCGGCAGTGGCCAAATGAATTTCGATCAATGTATGGCCATATCTGTTCAATAGAAGTTGATCATTTGATTAACTTCTGTCGAAGGGACATGTTAGACAAATTTTGTTAATCAGCAGCTGCAGATCAGTGTACTCAGACAGCTGCAGCTACCACTGTCAGACTATAATTTCTCAGTAGGGGGCATTCCTCCATCCAACTACACTGCTTAAAAAATATAAAGGAACACTTTTTAATCAGAGTATAGCATCAAGTCAATGAAACTCCTGGGATATTGACCTGGTCAGTTAAGTAGCAGATGGGGTAGTTAATTTCATTAACATCAAAGCATCTGAAACTGATTAACAACAGGTGCACTAAATGGGCAACAAAGACAACCTCCAAAACAGGAATGGTTTTATAGGCGAAGGCCACTGACTTTTTTTCATTAGTTTTGCATTTGGCTAGGCTCAGTGTCGCTACTGGTAGCATGAGGCTAAACCTGGACCCTATAGAGGTTGCACAGGCAGTCCAACTCCTCCAGTGTGGCACATCAATACCTGCCATCGCCAGAAGGTTTGCCCTGTGCTTGTCACAGATGAGAGCAGGTTCACCTTGAGCACGTGACAGACGTTAAGGGGTCTGGAGAAGCCATAAAGAACGTTATGCTGCCTGTAACATCGTTCAGCATGACCTGTTTGGTGGTGGGTCAGTGATGGTCTGGGGAGGCATATGCATGGAGGGATGCACAGACTTCTACAGGCTAGACAATTGCACCTTGACTGTCATTCGCTATCGGGATGAAATCCTTGGACCCATTGTCAGACCTTACGCTGGTGCAGTGGATCCTGGGTTTCTCTTGGTACACAACAAGTAATCTTATCCTATTAAAGTCATCATTTTAATACCACACTCAGGTTGGCGTCTCCCCCTCCTCCCTGTTTTTTCCTTACATGTCTTGCAGAGTTCTGGACACATTCTGAAGGATGGCTGCCTCCCATTTTAATCCTTAATACCCCACCACCCAATATATATATATATATATATATATATAACCCACCACCCCATAATTCCTAATTTTACCCTCCG
>BLSH010479686.1:18043-30290 GCA_018402905.1 Glandirana rugosa | reverse complement strand
TGTACGCACACGTATACATATACATGACGACGACAGTCATCCCGTCATCTGCTACAGTCATCAAAAATAAAATAAAAAATGTTAAAAAAAAAAAAATAATAAGAAATTGGTGAAGTCGGGGCCTTCCTAAAGGTCGAAATCCTGGCCTCGGGAAAAACGCTAAGCCGTGACGCAGCGAAATTGACTTTTAACGCGCCAGCACGCTGCAACATGGGTTTGCTTTAAACGCAGGAAAAAAAGGGTGTTTATCTCGAAAGAAAACCACCATAAACTAGTGGAGACCAACGTCGCACGACCGCGCAATTTTCAGTTAAAGCGACGCAGTGCCGAATCGCAAAAAGGGCTCCGGTCCTAAAGCTGGAAATCCTTCCGGGGCTGAAGTGGTTAAAGAATAATAAAAAAAAAAAAATTGTAAAAAATAAAATAAAAACTACTGACATCGTCTACTGCCCTACTGACAGCAGCAGTACATATACATATGCACACGCATGTGTGTTTGAGCTCTGAGGTGCACACCCTAATGCAATAGGTTGCGCACACCTATGCCTGCAAGTAGATATTCTGTAGAATGAAAAGCTAGGATCATTAGGGCTGGTATATAGGACATAAATGCCATACAGCAGCATGGAATGCCCAAGATGTTTTATTTACCTAGCAATGCCCAGTCCAAACAACCATAAAAATTGGTCCAGCGTTTCCAAACTTTGGGGCGAGTTGTATTTGTTTTTTTAAAGTGGATGTAAACCCGAAAAAAAATAAAAAAAATGATTAATAATTCTGCCTGGTAGAGTATAGCATGTTATGTCATCTGTGCCTAGTCTTGCCACAAAGAGTTAATCCAACTGAGTAATGAGCTTATCTTTTTTCAGGAAGAGAAAGCCCAACTAACAGGGAAATGCACAGCCGACCTGCCCCTTGCAGTTTGCTTATCTCCTTCACACAGCAGAGAAAGTTTTACACGCCCCCCTCCCTCCCTCCTCAATGTCTCAGTATAGAGGTGGGTGGGGAGGCTTGTGACATCACAACTCCACCCACCAAACTCCAGCAAACACAGACACCCTCTGATTTCAGTTTTACAGAGCTGCTAGTGCTTCCAGGAAGGACATTTGCAAGGTAGGGATAGATGCAGGAGGCTTGCATGTATATATACATTAATACTGTGTCAATAGTTTATACTGGGTGGGTGGTGGGTTTACATCCACTTTAATCATGTGGCATGTGGAAGTTGGTAAGGCTCAGGTTTCATGTACAGGACTAATCAATGTATTTAATTCCTAGAATTGGAACCCACACTGACCACTGTTTGGACACCTGTCTTCTCTCCTTCTGGGGATTATGCGCCCGGTTTTCATTGCGGGTCCCTACCACAACTTCCGGGACGGACATCTCTAGCAGCCCTCAATCTCTGCTCTCACACGCCCCAGACTTAGTTGATATGCAAGTACTTAATTATGTTTCTGCTATGCTGCTATTATTGTTTTCACGCTTATATGGTCTGCAACATTTGATCGACAAGTTAAATGATCTATGCATGTCATGATGTCATGTTTTTGACGGTTTTAAAGAATAAAGCATGTTTTTCTACATTGACTCATCTTTTAGCCACGCATACTCACCTAATTTAAACTCCCAAATCCCCCCTTTTTGTATATTAGAGCTGTATATAGGACATACATGCCATACAGCAGCATGGAATGCCTAAGAGGTTTTATTTACCTAGCAATGCCCAGTCCAAACAACCATAAAAATTGGTCCAGTGTTTCCAAAATTTGGGGCGAGTTGTATTTGTTTTTTGTTTTTTTTAATCATGCGGAAGTTGATAAGGCTCAGGGTTCATGTGCAGGACCAGTTTGGGCAAGGATATGCTTACACTAGTAAAAGTTATGAGAGGAAGCACGTTGATGAAACCTGCAAACCACAAGTGTTTAGTGCTTCTGTGACTCCATTAACCATTTCAGAGAGGACAGTGTCCCAACCTAATTAACTTATAGACAGGGCTCAGAGCATACGGGAGCTGGAAGCAGGCACACATCCATGCTTCTCTATCTATAATCAGTCAAGCTGAAATTGGGCACCTGCCAACCTGATGACAATCTGTAACCCTTTTACTCAAGACATTCATTATTGTAGAATATATTTAATTCTTCTTAGAACATATGCTTAATTCACAAAGATACAGGTCTTTATTATATGCCATGTGCCTGTAATTTTCACATACCCGCCGATATTTTTTGAAATAAGGATCATTATCCTGGTGTGTTAACTTTATGAATTGAGACTATAATCTGATGGAGAACACAACTGAGCTCTGCACTAGTGCACCCGATTCTTTTTGCAGGAAACTTGTCACATAGCGGCCACAGAAATTCTCAGCTATAATATCCGTGACAGCCCCTGGCTTTTCTACACTTGAGATGAGAGGTTTGCCACTACTATCTATCATCTGTGACAGTTCTACTTCCCTTTCTATGGAAACCATATGCAATATTGACGTATACAGTCTTGTGCATCACTGCTCATCTCTCCAGTGTGTTCTGCTGTACCTAAGTTTTGCTCGGCAGACCGGCACCCTTTCTGTCCCTCCATGCCTGCTGCTGAACTTTGCCAAGCCAGAAGACAAGATTTTTCTCAAGCTTCAGTGGACTCATCCTCTTGGCCAGGGCCGGGTCAAAGGTTAAGCAGAAGAGGTTGCCGCTTTAGGTGCTTAAGCAGGAATAGGGTGCAAAGGCAGAGCCTACAACCAATGAAGTAGTTCCAAGTGCATGGGATGTATTTTGCTTCTTCTTTCACTGTGCATGCACGAGGCAGGCTGCGCTTTGCAAATGGTGCCGCAGCCTTCTAGGACCTGTGACGTCTCCCAGAAGTTAGTGGGGGGGAACTTATGCTCAGATTGCCTAGGCGATCTAAGCAGACGTGGGAGCAGGTACCTATCAAAACTAGGTATCCACCCCCCTCTTTTGGATGAAGTTTCGGTTTAACCTCTTGCCGCCCACGCAACACACATGTGCGACAGCAAAGAGGGTGGGCTTTAACGTTCACATCTATGGGCGGCATAGGTTTCTGTGCTGAGATCGCATTCCCAGCACAGAGACCAAACTGTTGAAGACCGCTCTAGGTCTGTACTAAACTAGCAGGACCGGCTCCCAATAATGTGACCCCTGTGAAAGCCAATCCCTGTGGTCACATGATTAGGCAGACCTTCCCACCTCTAGAGTGTAATATCTTAGATAAAGGGATGCTAGGGTGGGCAGGAAGGTATAAAACGGGACTCATTCTGCAACCCCAAGCATCTAAATGCAGGAAGCAAAGAAAAGGTAAGTATATACTGCTAGGGAGGGTGATTCAAGTAAACATATTGCTTTGCCCTGCATTGCTGATGAATGGCTTTACTTTAAAGGGGGGACCTGAATATATCCTTAAATTAAAACTCCTACCAGTATGTATGAAATTCTGCAAGGGACAAGCATCACAAGTAAATTGAAAGTGCAAATCAATGCCGACAGTTATGGAAATGTGTATGCATTAAATTAAATATATCCTATATTGAGTTAGAAGATACAAGTCATTTTCATGCGCAAAGCACTGTAAACCCAGAACATGCACCAAATACTCCCTTATGGTACTTCTGGAGTATGAGGTGTAAGTTTATCAACCATAAATACACATTGGGGTTAATTTACTAAAACTGGAGAGTGCAAAATCTGGTGCAGCTCTTCATAGAAACCAGTCAGCTTCCATTTTTATTTTTTTTTGTCAAAGCTTAATTTGAACAAATTGAAGTTAGAAGTTGATTGGCTACCATGCAGAGCTCCACCAGTTTTGCACTCTCCAGTTTTAGTTATATCAACCCCATTGTCATGTTCCTTGGTTACAAGGCGCTATATAAATCCTGTATAATAATAATAATCCTAAAGGAGACCAAGGGAGAAAGTGAATAAGCGCTTTGAAAATATGCACTGTAAAATATTTATAGAAAACCACAAAAAAGCTTATGTAATAGATACATACAGATGGAAATGTATGTACTTTACATTCAGCTGAGGATCCCAATTAAAACAAAACTATATGTGGGCTCTTTCTTGGAGTCTGGTCTCGTATTTGCATTGCAATATTATTCCCAACACTGACAAAACCTGCAATCACACGTTATTTCATAAAATTAGATTTTAAGATCTGCTTTAAAGTGTATCTAAAGCCAACCCCCCCCCCCAATTTTAGATACAGTAGGGAAGGGTTAAAATAATCGTCAGGCCTTTTTGCTGTCTGAGCCTCATTAAGGGGATATTCCTTCAACTTCCTGTCCTGTAAACTCAGCAGGATCTTTCCAATGTAAGGATTACAGGGAACAAGAGTCCCAATTAGAAGATTTCCCCTTTATTATTTTTCTTGTCAAAATTACATTTTTTGGATTCAACTTCACTTCCATTTCTGGGGACATTGGTGATCAGGACAATTAGAGAGTGAATCTCCCCAACAGGGGTCACAGACAGCAATACAAACCTGTCAGGGTTTCTGACCCCTCAAAACTCTATCCAAGTTTAAACAAAAAGAGAAAGTTTTGCCTTTAATTGTACTTTAAAGAAGAACTTCAGGGGATTGCAGAACCTTTAAAAATACAGATATATAAAAAGGCATAAAACATGCCTAGAATAGACTTTTTCTTCTCTTGGCTGGGAAGCCACAGGTGGGGCGACCGTTACGTGTTCGGAAAAATATGTTGTATGCGTCTGTACGGGAAAATGCTGATGCAATGAAGCACTGACAGTCACACAAGAAGAGGGGTGCACAGTCATTCATTTCAGTGACAGGCTATAATCCCCACTTGAGCCCAGGCACAGGAAAATATGTGTTTTTAAGCTAGGCCTATTAAATGTGTTATGCATAGGTCTGTAGGCCTAATGAGTTAAACATGAAAAGGAGATTTACTTTAACTAAGTTTATATTGTATCGTCAATAATAACTTATTTGTATTCTTTTTACAGTGCTGAGGTTATAAAATTGAAACGTATATTGTGTTCATAGATTTCCTTTAAGTGCTGAAATTATGTACTAGGCAAGTGTGGTCCTCTGTGCTCTGGTGATGATTTACATTAACCACTTCAATACTGGGCACTTTTACCCCCTTCCTGCAAAGGCCAGTTTTTAGCACTGTCACACTTTGAATGACAATTGTGTGGTGATACAACACTGCACCCGAATTACATTTTTATGATTGTGTTCACACAATTAGAGCTTTCTTTTTGGCTTCTTTTTATTTCTTGCACATTTTTACATATGGCAATGAATTCCATTGCTATATGCAAGTATTTTACTGAATGAAATAAATTCAGTTTGTTTTGTTGTGATTAGCTGTAATTGGCCAGAGCTAAGTCACATGGTACAAATGGGCTGCGATTGGCCCAGTCTGTACCATGTGCCTTCACTGACCAATCACAGCTAGAAACACCATTGTATACAATGGATGGCTTAAAAAGAATCCATCCATTGTTTACAATGGTCATGTGACCTGCTGTGATTGCTTACAATGGCCACATGGTACCAGCAGTGGGTGGGTATAGTGATCAGTTATCGGCTGTGTCCAGTGGATGCAGCTGGTGACAGATCACAGCGTAGGGCGCAATCAGGGAGGAAGTCATACGACATCCATCCGGACTGACGAGAGGTTCCCGCCGGCGTCATCTTGCCATAGGCCAAATGGGAACTGGTTAAACCTAACAAACTTTTTTCTCCCTCTTTGCCCGTTAAATATTTACTTGAAAATGTTTGGTCATATGTTCAATAAGTGCAACAACTATCTGCCAAGCCTGCCAGAAATTCAAGGAGCTTGTAATTTCCTAGAGTAAGCCAACATAATGCCTTTGCTGCACTGAAATCTTAAGCAGAGCTATCAAGCCCTGCTCTGTTCTCTTCTGTGGGCTACAGCACATCTCCCTATTATGTAATGGATACAAGAAGGAGGAGGTGATGTTCTTTAATCCTAACAATTTCTGCTCCTCCATTGATACAGTATAGCAAGGGAGTATTGTCACCTTCAGACATGTTATACTTTCCTCCTCTGTGTAGTGGTTTTGCACACAGTGGCCCCCATCCTCCTCTTCCGGGGACCCTCAGCGGTGCTCCTGGGTCGTCCTCTTCTCCGACTGTCCCCTTCAGGGAAGCGCTTTCCCTGGGGGCAGCCATGCGAGCGCACTTCCTGTCCTGTTTTTGTGTCCATCGGCACAGACAGCAGGATTCCGACCCGCCCCCTGGTTCCCGCGTCAGTGGACTTGATTGACAGCAGCTGGAGCCAATGCTACTGCTGCTATCAATCTAGCCAATCAGGACCGGAGCCCGCGGCTGGAGCTGCTAGGCTCGTCGCGGGAATGATCGTGGTCAGGCAAGTAAAACTGGGGGTCTGGGGGGGTTGCTATAGTAGAAAAGATTTTTCACCTTAATGCATAGGATGCATTAAGGCGAAAAACAGTGAGGCTTTACAACCCCTTTAAGCCTGAAAAAAAAAATGTAGATACTACATACAAGAACCTAAAGTGCAAATTATTAACATTTTGTTATTGGGTTTAGATACACTTTAATTTCACTTAGTTCAGACCACTGTTTTACATGCTTTTAGCATGCCTGGATTAAAACCTCAACCAGGTTTTTATTCAGGCCATTTAGGACGAAAAACAATAGGTTTGGTCTAATCACTTCCAAAGGGTAGACGTAATATGATGTCATGGTTGAGTGGAGATATCTGAATGATGTCTGCAGGCATCATCCAGATATCTTTTTTTTTAGCCAGTGATTCCCTACAGGGTAAAAGCCATATTAGCAGCCATTTAGCTGCATGATTGGTTTTACAGGTGTGTAGGAAGGGACGCCCCCCCACCCCCTTCCGCCTCCCTCCGGTGCTTCTCCGATCTCCCCCATACGATCAGTGAGCCAGAGAATGAATCCAGCGGCGGCTGTTTACCATAGAGCTGATCATGTTCCCCGGCCATCTCTATGACCTTCAGAGGCCAGAAGTGATGTCATTATGACACGGCCGGCTCTGGCAAATGTAGACACTACCATTTTTATTTGCTGGAAAGCTTTTTTTGTTTTGATCTCAGGTTTTCCAGCATAGAGTAGAGATGTGAGGAGTTCCGTTTTTGTGGTCCACCAACAAGTGGTATAAAGGAAGCAGGTCTGGATCAGAAATTTGCTCCAGACCTGGACTCAGGAAGCCAAAGCCTGAGAGAGCTGCTGAACTGAACTTTGCTTTGTGACTGAAACAAAAAGGTTTGCATGATCTTTGTTTTGTAGGCGACTGGGAAAATCCCTTCACCTCTAAATTAGGAATACTGGATATGTTTAGTTAGTGCCTGGATGGCAAGGATTGGTTTTTGGTTTTGTTTATTTGATTTTACATGCAACCTTGTAAATAAACCTGGCTACAACTCAGATTTTAAGAAAACCTGCTGTTTGGAGTTCCTTTTTCCAGGGAAGGTGATCCCTATTGCGCTAACCCCTCACAATATATAATTATAATGTTTAGGGGTTCTGAGTAATTTTCTAGCAAAACATAATTATGATTTTTACATGTAAGAGAGAAATGCCAGAATTAACTTGGGTGGGTTAGTCACCTACCACTCTCTAGCATTTACCTACCTTTACTTTTTTCCTTGAAAATTTCAATTATACAGAAGCATGTGACTTGCCCTACATACCCTTATATCTTAGCCCCCATTTACACCTCCATGTTACTTGAATGTGCATTTTTGTGGGGTTTTGCGTGACATACATAGGGCAGTCCAATTATTTGAATGTGCTGCACTATGTGCAAGAAATGTGCCAGAGAAGCCCCTGAACCTTTCTGAGCATTGAGCTTTGCATGTTGTCAGGCTGCATTTGGGGTGCCATTACCAATCTATGGCAGTGCAAGCACAATGTGTGGTTTTTGCATGTTCACGGAATGCGCAGTTGTGAATGGTGCCTAAAAGGTATCACAGAGTGTTAATCATTCTAGAAGACCGTCTCAGAATGCTATCAGACTGTACCAGACACATGACCATCTGTGGGGAAATGACAATAGATCTCATTGAATCCTGCAGAGGTTAGATTTAAAACACGTGTCTATTGATGTATAAGATCATCCTCCACTCTGGGCAATGGACCTCAATGAATTCTATGGGCATTGACTGAGTCAGGGCAACCAGCATATTTTGGAGTAAATGTTAGATCATTTTGAAGGTTTAATTATTTTATTAAACAAAATGCAGATTTTGTCTCCAACTTCACTTCACCTTCTGTTCCTGTAGGCAAGCACAAACATGCTCCATCAATATGGGCATTTATGTGATTGTGTGTTAAAAGAAAAAAACATTTGGACAATCAGATCCTGTGAGTCAGGCTCTCCTCTATGTCTACAGCCATATTTGCACTCATTAACAATGTGTCAACTCCCAGCTTCCTCCTTCTGTGCTCCGTCCCCCTCCCCCAGCATTTCTCCTGATCTACAGCCCTTCACTCCATCCTCCCAGCATCTGCATCAAAGTTCACAGTTCAATAAAAGCTCAAGGTCACACCCAGCTCAACACAGCTGCAAATGGAGAGGATGTATGATGGCATCATGTGAAGGACCAGGAGGATCCCACTGAAATAATACACACAGGCTGAAAACAGCCAGGTGCAGCACATCAAAGCAAATGTGGTCTTGTGGCGGGCAAATACTCCAATTTTATTAATTGATCAATCTATTATCGGATCAAAACAATCAAATCTGCAAACAACTAAATAGCCATAACTTTCATTCTGATCGATTTAGACTCATATTAAGACGGGTACGCAATACAGTTTTTTTCTTTTTTGTGCAACCCCGCAGGTTTCCGGTTGGAGCCACTGTACTAACCATGCAAGGTTAGTCCAGCGATCTCCCCTGCTAAGATGTTGTGGTCTGCCTAGGTGGAATCAATGGTACTTCTGTATGGTTGCTACTGTATGAACAATCCACGCCCTGCTGCCTTACACAACTTGGGGAAGTCCAAAGTGCTATAACATAGAGAAAACAAAAACAGAAGGTGCGGGGCCTAGTGCATTATCCTGGGTAAAAGGTTATTAAATGACAGAATTAATGTACTCTCATTTGGTAAAAGAATTAAAATCATATCATGGTATTCCTTTCAAGATGTCCATATAATACCACCCGCATCCCTTAGGGCTGACATGTTTTGACGGTGTTCCTCTTCCTAAGAGCCTTGAATAGAAAAAGTCTGATGTGCAAGTTATCCTGTATTGCGCCAGGTGGGTGGTATGACCAAAAGGGCAATAGTCCATCACCAGTAGGAATGGTCCTTTATTCATCTCAGCGCACCTGTAGTGAAGGTATGCAGCTTGTGCTCTTACATCCTGGGTGTATCAAGATGCAGTCTGGGACAGACTGTGATCGGATCCCGATGTGGAGCTGTATGGAGCAATATTCCAAGTGGGTGTGTGATCCGGGTGCCATGGTATCACAGAACTCAGACTCCGGCCGGTGTTACAGTGGAGGAGTTGCTGACACACAAAGGTGAGGCCTCAGGATAATGCACTAGGCCCCACACCTTCTGTTTTTGTTTTCTCTATGTTATTAGTATCTGAAGGTAGGACAAAAGTCTAAAGTAAAAAAAAAAAAAAAAAAAAAAAAAAAAACAGGCATGCAATATCTATTCTGCAATAAAATAAACCTACTTGCTTGCCCACAGTCTTCTGTATGATGTGCACTGTGCTGCACATTGCCTGTGTGCTGGGATTACTGCACATGCACATACCCTGGCCAATCAAGACGTCGGGGATAAGAGGTTGTTACTGGTAAGGGACCTTATGGGAGTGGGTCTGTTGAAGCAGAGGTAATTGTTTAGTTTACATTGAATACAGCTTTGAATTCATGTGACTTCATCTGCAATCACGCAATTTTTAAAGCCGCATGTCGGTGACACTTGGAAGACATCGGTGTGACTTCATGCACAGATGTCTATCTAAGTTGCACCTGAATTCGCCAAAAAGTAGTGCAGGAACTACTTTTTCAAATCAATGTGGCACCGCGAAGACCGATTTGAACAGTTCTATTGCCGACAGCAGGGTGCGACTTGACACGCAATTTGACTTGTCAAATCGCATGACAAGTCGCTCCAGTGTGAACGGGGGCTACATCTACTTTTCTGCATGTGGTATATTGATCATATTGGGTTGTCAATTACAGATCGATTAGTCCTATCAGAAAAGGCTGATCAGAAAATGAACTGATAGTTTAAAGAAGCTTGTACAGCCACCATTACACATGGAGAAAGGAATCCTCTTCTTTTACTCATCCAATATATTGAATATTAGTACCTGCATGTATTACCCCGTCATATTCTGGAACACCATCAAGCAGGGGATACAGCAAACATACATACCATTTCAACAATTCTAACAAGGAGCAAAGTGTGTAAGTAGGATCTAGTTAGAGCTTAAAATCTAATACGGCATACTAATAAAGATAGGTCCTTTATAATACAACAATACATGACAGTGTTCTATTGATCAATTTATAGAAGCACAAATTAGAAACTCCTAACAAAGCCATACCAAACAGCACAGCGGGAGACTAGAATATACAGTCCAAGAAATGGTAGAACACAAGAAAGGATGGGCCGGGTGAGATTGCAAAGTCTAAGTTGATGATAGGAGAGAAAGCTTGTCAGGGGAAATGGAGAGCCAGTCATTAATATCTCAATTCAGATTAATATTGATGAAAGCTTAAAGTAGTTCTATATGCAAAACTTTTTTTCTCCATTTTGGATAGAGTAAGGGAGGGTTATAACCTCTGTCAGATTTGTTTTTCGCCACCTGTGTCCCACTATAGAGATTTCTCTTCACTTCCCGTCCAAAAAAGGAAGTGAGAGGAAATCCCTGCAAATTAAGGGAATTCCTTGGGGCCCACAGGTCACCAGAACTAGTGTCCCCATTGGAAGATTTCCCCTCTATTACTTTTTTGGGGACAACCCAAAATTTGTGATTTTTGTAACTTTCAATTTCAGTGTCGGTTCACACTTGTGCAATGTGGGAACCCTGCAAATCCACTGCGGATTTCCGCATCGCACCTGACTTGCGTTCACACTGCCATATGCGAACTGATGGGAGTGTCAATACAATGTTAATGGCACCTCCATTTCAGCTTGCATATCGCACTGCAAACTGACAGTTTGGACCTGAACTGGATCACATAGGTGTGAACACCCATGCATGCGATCCGATTCTGATGCGGACCAAAAAAGGGTCCTGTGCGAGTTTGGTCCAAACGCGTTGCAAATTCAGTCATACTATCTGTATGGCTGAAATTGTATCGCACAGACATCGCATGTGATTTACACTGCAGTGCAATCTTGCACCACACACAAGTGTGAACCGGCACTTAATGATAATGGAAAACAGGACAAATAGAGAGGATGAATCTCCCTAATCCACCCCGACTCCATCCAGAACTAAAAAAAAAAAAAAAAGTTTTGCCTTGAGTTATAGTTTAAGCTGGCCATACATGGGCCGAAATGTAGCCAGCTCAGAAGGAGCTCAGCTGAATCTCAATCCATGTATGGGCACCCTGGCTGTACACAAGTCGGTCTATCGATCGACTTGTATACAACCAGCTCATTGTTTTTTTCCTGAATGATGAATGATAGTGCCGCCGGCTATGGATGGTAACACTAGTCGTGTTTTGACGGCAGGGAAGGCTCCCACCCAGCAGAACACAATAGTGCTTCAGGAGTGATCAACTCTGTATATGTTGATTGGGTAAGCAAGCAATTTTTCTTTCCAAAATTGCATAATCTGTGGCCTGCCTTACATACACTATATAACCAAAAGTATTGGGACACCTGCCTTTACACGCACATGAAATTTAATAGCATCCAAGTCTTAGTCCGTAGGGTTCAATATTGAGTTGGTCCACCCTTTGCAGCTATAACAACTTCAACTCTTCTGGGAAGGCTGTCCACAAGGTTTAGGAGTGTCTATGGGAATGTTTGACCATTTTTGCAGAAGCTCATTTGTGAGGTCAGGCACTGATGTGGACGAGAAGGCCTGGGTTGCAATTTCCGCTCTAATTCATCCCAAAGGTGTTCTATTGGGTTGATGTCAGGACGTGCAGGGCAGTCAAGTTCCTCCACCCCAAACTCGCTCATCCATGTCTTTAATTTACCTTGCTTTGTGCACTGGTCCAAGTCATTTGGCGGAGGGGGGGGGGGGGGAATTATGGGGTTAATCTCGCCTT
>BLSH010479686.1:1008-11265 GCA_018402905.1 Glandirana rugosa | reverse complement strand
CTAAATAATTTATATAATATTTTTAATCGTCTACGTAAGCGTCTAATGTCATTTACATACGACATGATTCAATAACGGTAAAGGTTCACAGACTTCTAGCGGAATTCGGGAACGTCATAAAGAAGTAACCCAATTACCTTTTTTTTTTAAGATCGGTGATTCCCAAAAGAAAAAAACAAAAAACAAAAACAAAAATTAAATTAAATCCTCGACATGTTTTTATCTAGTGTAGATACGATACTTTGTCGTGGTAATATAAACCCGACTCTCTGGGAAAAATCGGAAGCGTGGGAGCTCTGCTTTTAATGAAGAATACCCATTTCCTGCTCAATTAGTTTGCAAGGAGGGGTGCGAAGGCTAAAAAGGGTCTCTCAGCCCAAATATAATGGTGCTGTTTCATAGCATAGATGTGATCTATTTTTGTACAGCTCCTAAATTAAATTAAAAACAAAAACAAAAAACAAAAAAAGAAAACCCTTAGTGGCTAGAATTTTTTTTTTCCATTAACCCAATGAAGAAATACTGCAAGGGCTTAAGGCGATCTTCAGACACTTGGAAATGGCAATAACTTAGTACAGCATACATTTACTGTAATCTGCGAATGCATCTGCTAATTTTTATAATATATTTAATAAATCTCATCATTATCAGATTGTTGATTCCACATTTCTCAAAATTGGCAAAGTGTGATTTGGAGTTAGGACTTTTAAAGTATTTCTTTGTTTTACTAGTAATAATCAGTTGTGTTCAAATTTACTTTTTCTGTAATGTTTCTTTCAGGAGTTCCATCAATTCATTTTATGACTCACGGTCGCATGGATCAAAAACAAACTGCAATCTCTTCCTATGAGTGACCAAATGTAATCATACGTGTGTCTGCCTATATGTGCGCAGATCCAGGTCTGTTCAGGTTCATCGAAAAGAACTAATAAAGTTTGCTTCCAGGTCCCCTTTTGGCCCCCATTCACACCGAATCCGACTTTGAAATCACACAATTTGAAAGCTAGTGCGACTTCAGGTGTGAGATGGCTGACATCTGTGAGACTTCATGCACAGATGTCTATGTAAGTTGCACCTGAAATTGGCAATAATAGTGCGGGAACTTCTTTTTCAATTAGGTGCAGCACCACAAAGTCGGCATTGCACCAATTTGAACAGTTCCATTGCCGACAAAAGGTGCGACTTGTTATGAGATTTGGACCTGTCAAATCACACGACAAGCAGCACCGGTGTGAAAGGGGGCCTAATGAGTGTGGTGGATATAGACAAACGCATATCCACTTACATCCGGCCACCTATAGGGATTACATGAGTCAGTTTTTTCCTAAACCACAAGATGTAGGTAAAATCATAATGGACACGGATGTTACATATGGGACATCAGTTTCTGTTCTGATCTGGCTTATCAGTCTAGGATCTCCTGTGGAGATGTAACAGAGTGTGAAAGGGGCCTTAAAAAGTTTCAAAATGACAAAACAAGTTTAAATGAAACCACTACCAGCTATATCATGACCTGCATTAATAATAGTCTTTTTGCAATCTGAACAAAATTCCAATTTAAGCAATCCAGTTTGCTCCAGTTCCCTATAGATGTGACAAATCAAGAATCATTTGAAGCTGAAGTGTGGGCAAGGCAATTTTTACATAGCAACATTGGTCCAGCTTGGAGAAATGCAAGTACTGTATGTATGTGCCATACCTCTGGGAATTCCATGGAAGCTGGAAATCACTGTAGTAGACACAGCTTCTCCAGTGATCTCCACAAGCTTTTGGGTTCTGCACCAAACAGAGCACAGGTCGTCGCTTGCTCGGCACAGGCAACATTCAGGAAACACTGTTTTCTCAATGAAGTCAAAGTATTCTCTGATTGAATGAGGAAAAGATGCAGGTCGGTGACATCACAATTTTCACCTCCCCAATCAGAGAACATGTTGCACTCATTGAAAAAAAAAATGCAAAGAATGGTAATCATGGCAGTAAACAGCAAGGCAGCTGCATAGGACCTGGTAGCTAGTGGCAACTCTAGTAGCAATGACGACTAGAGTGATCTCCAGCTTCCATAGGGATCCCACAGGTACGGCACATACATACTTACATTGCTCCAAGCTGGATCAATGGGGTTTATTTACTAAAGCTGGAGAGTGCAAAATCAGGCTCACTTTTGCATAGAAACCAATCAGCTTCCAGGTTTATTGCCAAAGCTTAATTGAACAAGCTAAGGTTAGAAGCAGATTTGGCTACCATGCACAGCTGCACCAGATTCTGAGTCCATTTTAGCAAATCTACCCCACTGTAACTATATTATTATCATACAGGATTTATATAGCGTCAACAGTTTGCACAGTGCTTTACAACATGAGGGCAGACAGTACAGTTACAATACAATACAAGAAGAATCAGAGGGCCCTGAAAAAATGTTCTTCATTTGATCTGGCTAATGAATGGCAGAGCACTTAAGCCAGCCATAGATGGTTCGAATCTCGGCTTCTTTAGTAGGGACTGTCCAAGATTTGAACCATACATAGGCAGACTGATTGTAATATCCACTGTGTTCTCCCAGCAGGGACGGCTCCTCATGTCAGAAGAAAAAATGGCACCACAAGACGGATTTGAGCAATTTTCTTTCCTGCAACCCCATCTATGGCCGACTTTATGCACTGGCTTATGTTGAGAAGAAGCTGTACAGCAGCCCGTCTTAACCAGGGTTGCGTGGAACCCTAGGGCTCCTCCAGAGTTTGCTAGGGGTTCCTTGCACATTGGACAAATGACCTCTTTTCTGATATAGTCTCAGGGTGAATGCCATTTGGTAACACTACACCAATTCTCTTTAGTGCCATCTGTACGTGTAACAGAACATGGTAAGGAAGATTTTTCCCCACTGATCCTCAATGAAAATATGCATTTTCTCCACTGACTAATGATGCAAGGGGGTCCAATACTCACTGAACACAGACATAAAGAGACACGTCTCTCACTGACCATAATGTAAGGGGTCACTTCTCTGGCTACCTCTTTAACCGACCACCTATCCAACTGACCGCAATATAAGGAGATCTTTCACTCAACACTAAGGCAAGGAAGCATTACTCCAGTAACCACCGATGTAAAGCTGGCCATACACAGCAAATTTCACCAGTTCCTAACAAACCAGACAAAATTAGATCAGTGTGTGTCTGCCCTATCAAAACCATTCTGCCTGACAAGGAAATATAGGTACCAGCTGCTGGCAGGGTAAATATGCCCTCCGCCCTCCATTTGCAGCTAGAATGGCCTTCCTTCTTCTAGCAAGACATTCCACAAGATATTAGAGTGCATCTTTGGGACTTTGTGCCCATTCAGCCAAAAGAGCATTGCTCAGGTCAGTACAATCAGCGTGCCAGTTTATCCCATAGGTGTTCCATGGGGTTGAGGTCAGGGCTCTGTGCAGTCTACTTGAGTACCCACATCATACTCATTAAACCATGTCCTTATAGAGCTAGCTTTAAGCACAGAGGCACAGTCATGCTGGAACAGAAAAGTACCCTCCCCAAACTAATGGTAAAACGCACAAATGTGGAAAAAGTATTTGTATTCTGTGGCATTAACAACACTGTATACTAGAAACAACTGGAAACTCAATCATTTGAATGGCTTGCACATATTTATTTTCGGCCTTATAGTAAAGGTGGTCCCCTAGTTACAAACATCTGACTTACAAACGACTCCTACTTACAAACGGAGGGAGACAACATTAATGAGAAGAAATGTTACCCCTAGGAAGGGAAATTCACTCCTGTAAGAGTTATTATGGGAAAAAAAAGGTGTCTACACTTAAAATTTTCACCAATCCTTGTTTCCACAACTCAAAATTTTCAAAATCCAATTGTCATTTGGGACAGAAAGGGAGGGGAACTCTTCTGAACAGGGACATAGACCACAAAACAAACATTACAAGGTTGTTACCCCTTCCCTATGCAAAAAGCTTAAAAATATTTTTTTGGGCTGGAGCTACACTTAAAAACTGTACCTGTTCTGATTTACAAGCAAATTCAACTTACGAACAAACCTACAGACCCTATCTTGTTTGTAACCCGGGGACTGCCTGTATATGGGATGGTCAGGAGTCCACAAACATTTGACCCTATAGTGTATATCTAAAGCCAAATAAAAAGAAAAAAAAAAAAATAGGAATAGTAGGAATTGGTTAAATCCCTGTCAAGTTTTTATTCTATTGGGAAGATTTTCCTGCATTCCTATCTTGGAAGCACAGCAAGGAATGGGAAGAAATCTCTCTAACGTAAAGGATATCCTTCTTAGACAGCTGTCATTGGAACAAAAGATACCATTTAAGACAGTGGTTCTCAACTCCGGTCCTCGGGACCCACTAACAGTCCAGATTTTAAGTATTGCCTTGGGGAGATGCAGACTAGAATACTGCAATCACTGAGCAGCAAATGAGATCAACTGTGATGTATTTCAGCTATCCTGCAAACCTGGCCTGTTAGTGGGTCCTGAGGACCGGAGTTGAGAACCACTGGTTTAAGATATCTATAGACATGATGAGACTGTATTGAGAATATTAGATGATTGTAGCACAACCGTTCATTGGCAGAACATGCTTTCTTATACTCTGTGCAAGCATCCTGGCGCTGCTTAGGTTTGTGTAAACATAATCTCTTAAGCCTCGCACACACGGGACGAGGATCGTACTTACGATTGTCTCAAATCGTATGTTGAATAATGTAACTTGCATACTGACTGCACTACAGAAAGAACGTTCAGGTGCATGTAATTAGCATCCGGCCGTTCCTGACTTCGGAGCATGCGTGTTTTGCACAATACAACTTGTTGTACCAACTGCTCTGTACACACGATACAACGGTCGTATGACCGCTTGTTGGTACGACCAAGTTTTCTAGTCTGCTCATACAACTCCCCTTGTACGACCGTCATATGTCGGTTGTTCTAATCGCGCATACGATCGATTTCGCATACAACGGTCGTTCACATGACCTGTTGTATATGATCGTCGTCCCGTGTGTACGAGGCCTTAGATTGTAAGCTCTAACGTGCAGGGCCCTCCGATTCCTCTTGTACCAAATTGTGATGTAACTGTACGGTCTGCCTTCATTTTTGTAAAGCACTGCGCAAACTGCTGGCACTATATAAATCCTGTATGATAATTCTTCATTTCATCTTCACAGAGTCACTAAAATATAGCTCAGTTTTATGCGGCTACACTGTATATGGTGCTTAATTTAGTCTCTGAAGCTTTCAATGGTAAAGAAGCAATGCTGTAGGAATACATAGCTCCCTTCTTTTGCGACCAAATCCCGCTGTTTATTGTGCAGCCTCAGTTGTCCCTCTTTTTAGTCTTATGTGTACATCTCTATACAAAAATGTTCTATTTTACTACCAAAAGTGTTATGCTGCACTAAATTTTTTTTAATCTAACCTTTATATTATTGCACATAAAGTTAATAATAGAGGTTAAAAAACAATTGTGGGGTTTAGCCAACCATTTTCTACATATCTTTGTGGTCGGTGTGATCAGGGCCGTGGTAGAGACGTGTCCTTTGCCTTCATAATGTGTGCTAAAAGGTGTCCCTCTTGATCACTTTAAAACATGGGACTCGGGAGGCATGGGAATACAATCCAAAATTCGGATCTTTGAGGTGTTGGCATGACCTTCTGTTTTCTGAACATTAGTGTCTAGTTTATCAGTGCCTCCTGTTTCAGAAGCACCAATAAGTTCTTGTAGACCTTTTGTGTACCTTAGTAACCGGAAGAATCAGCAATTTAGCCAGGTCATAGCAGTAGTTAGTTATTAGGATGAAAAATCTTCAACATCTCAGAACAGCAATTCCAATGTTTCTTTCTAGCTGGCATGATGGGATATGTAGTTCCACGTTTATCATTGAGTGTCATACTAAGGTGGCCATCAAAGCAGTACAAAGAAGAGTTACAGTAAGGTCAGATTTCACTGTCACAACACCAGTTGGTAATAGTTTTCTGTAAGGGTAAATCTTCTTCATCATATACTTATTGCCTGCCTGAACACCAGACTGGAGAAGAGGGTGATTGCCCAGAGTAACCCATCTAAGTTTTTTTTTTTTAGTTTTGAGAGGATGAAACGTAATCTGACTGGTTGCTATGAACAACAGCAGCTCTGCCTTTCCTCTGCATTACTTTTCAGAAATTAAACCCTCCACTTCTGCTCCTGTGACTTGAAATTCCCATCAAATTCAATGGCAGCAGCTCTAACTGAGATGCATTGTTGAAAAGCTCATCCCTTGAAAAAGCAAGCCTGGTTAATTGTCTAGCTTACCTTGCTCTTGACTAGAATATCAATGCATCTGGGCTTTGGCCAGCTGCTCTCTTTCAGTGCTAGCCCAAACCACTGAAAGGCTGAATGTAGGGCAGAAAATCCTTCAGGAGGCAGAGGAACAATGTGATTCTTCTTTCTGCTTATTTTCTCTTCTCAGAAGAATATACAGCCATAGAAAAGACATAGGATAGTTTCCTAACTCATGGTCATAGACTGTGGGATGAAGGCAAACACAGACCCGCCTCTTCATCCACATCATGTGTGGGGAACTTCAAGACTTTTCATTAACCTCACTTGTGCCAGGGAGACACAAGAGTCTCTGTGGCTATAGATATGAATGAAGATAGAAATACAGGATCAGGAAAGCAAGACAAATAACCAGTAACAACCAATCGGCACAATTCACTCAGCTATAACACATTTGCCATAGCAAACATTATGTTAGTATTGCAGAATATAACATAACCTTGGCATGGCAAAAAAAACAAAAAAACAATCTTTATACTATATTAAAGAGATACTTAAAGGGTAACTCCACTTTTGTGGAACAAAATAGCAGATAAAAAAATAATATAGCATATACAATTGCGACTCAAGTCATATTGCAAATGAATGTTATTAACCTCTTTGTATCCGTGCCATAGACTATTGACGCTTACAGCACGGATCTAAATTGCCGGGAGGCCATCAGTAGATGTCTTCCCCTTTGGCTCGTGCCAGGCACGCTCTCGCGGGCAGACTCGATGTCTGCCGGAGACCCGCGATCTGGTCACAGAGAGCCAAAACAGGGAACCGCCGATGTAAACACGCCGGTTTCCCATTCTGTGAGGGGGGGGCATGACAGATCTACTGATCCCTGTGATTGGGATCAGTTAGAGCTGTTATGTCCCTGGCAGCCCCGCCCCCACACAGTTAGAACACATACAGGGAGCACATTTAACCCCTTCACTGCCCCCTTAGTGTTAACCCCTTCCCTGCCAATGACATTTATACGGTAATCAATGTCAATTTTTAGATATGATTGCTGTATAAATGTCATTGGTCCCAAAAAAGTGTCAAAAACGTCAGACAAGTCCGCCTCAATGTTGCAGTCCTGGTAAAAATCGCAGATCGCCGCCATTACCAGTAAACAGAAAATAATAATAAAAAACGCCATAAACCAATGTCCATAGTTTGTAGTTGCTATAACTTTTGCTCAACCCAATCAAAATACTCCGATTGCGATTTTTTTTACCAATAATATGTAGAAGAATATATGTCGGCCTAAACTGATGAATAAATTTGTTTTTTTATGTTTTATTTTTGGATATTTATTATAGCAAAAAGTAAAAAAAAATAGTTTTTTTTCAAAATTGTCGCTTTTTTTTGTTTATAGCGCAAAAAATAAAAACCGCAGAGGTGATCAAATACCACCAAAAGAAAGCTCTATTTGTGGGAAAAAAAAGGACACCAATTTTGTTTGGGTACAACGTTGCACGACCGCGCAATTGTCATTCGAAGAGTGACAGTGCTGAAACTGAAAATTGGTCAAGGCAGGAGGGGGTTTAAGTGCCCAGTAAGGAAGTGGTTAAAAATCGACTTTTGCCTTTCAATTTGCAGCTCTGTAATTTTCTGTAAAATGCAATGCAATATGGCTACCTGGAGGTGTTCTGTACACAGAATGTATACAGAACACCCCCAGAAACATCATTTGTACAATTGGCTCCCAGAAGTCTACACTAAGATACAAGTCAGATTTCAGGCATCCCCTGCAACAAAAATGTAATTTTTGGTGAGATGCTTCCAATAGGAACACGTCTAAAGGGATGCCAACCCTGCAATTTTTCTCATTAGAGCTTGGAAGGTGCAGCAGCTGATGGATAATTATTAAATCGCTCCCATTAGATCCATTTACCACATGGACACATAGGGATATATTCAGAATAACAAAGGTAGGAATCTGAAAAAAGTTTGTTAAAATCCCATTTACATAGATCACCCAGAGGGGAATGATTTTTTTTCTCAACAAACGTTGAGCTAAAATTAAGAATATGTTAAACTTACCTGCTTTTTGGCAGTCCCCACTGGCACTGTCCGTTCCTCCTTCCTCTGGGTGCCTCCTTAGCAAGCCGTGTGCTCCCAAGAAGGGCTGTGCGTGTCACGCGCTCACTGTGTTCCAGGGGGGCCAAGGAGCGGG
This sequence comes from Glandirana rugosa, assembly GCA_018402905.1. Lineage (NCBI taxonomy): Eukaryota > Metazoa > Chordata > Amphibia > Anura > Ranidae > Glandirana > Glandirana rugosa. The sequence continues at coordinate 2,782 of BLSH010479686.1, read as the reverse complement.
TAGGGTGGACTTGATCTCCGCCGGCTACTTGCGATGGTTGCCCCGCCAAGAGAGAACGGAGGTCCGTGTAAGTAAACATGGATCTCCGTTCTGACAGAGGGGGAAGGGCTGTGATCACAGGCTTCCTGTATATGGAAGCCGTGATCACTCCCCTCCCCCAGCCAGCCCAGCCCCCATACAGTTAGAAAACACAATTAACCCTTAGAGCGCCCCCTCCAGATTAACCCCTTCACTGCCAATGGCATTTACACAGTAATCAGTGCATTTTCATAGCACTGATCGCTCTATAAATGCCAATGTTCCCAAAAAAGTGTCAAAATGGTCCGACATGTCCGCCGCAATATCACAGTACCTCTAAAAATCGCAGATCGTCGCCATTACCAGTAAAATATAAAAAAAAACAAAAAAACCCCAGAAATGAATTCTCATGGTTTGTAAACGCAGTAACTTTTGTGCAAACCAATCAATAAACGCAGATTGTGATTTTTTTTAACTAAAAATAGGAAGAATATAAATCGGCCAAAACTGATGAAAAAAAATGTCTTTTTAATTTTTTTGGATTTACATTTTAGCAAAAAGTAAGAAAAATTGTTTTTTTTTGCAAAATTGTCGCTCTTTTTTTGTTTATAGCGGTGATCAGAAATGACACAGAGGGGATAAAATACCACCAAAAGAAAGCTCTATTTGTGGGAAAAAATGGACGCAAATTTAGGTTGGGTACAACGTCACACCAACGCGTAATTGTCAGTTAAAGCGACGCAGTGCCGAATTGCAAAAAGTGCTCTGGTCCTAAAGGGGGAGATCCTTCCGGGGGCTGAAGTGGTTAAAGAATAATAGCACCCAAAAGCACATCACGCATTATGCCGCAATTTTCCGTGATCCCAAATTGTGAGATGTGAACGGAAAACTCCAGCCTTACCTTCAGACGTGCAGAGTTGTACAGGCTCCTCCTCTATACTGAACATGCTTACTCTGATTTCACCGCACACTGTGCATTTCTCACAATGTGCTTCAGAAGCTGCAGCAAGTCAGAAAAAAAACACCTAATTTCCTGGCTGGAGGATGTCCAGCATCATCTAGCCCAGACGTATTAAATTACAAGTTATGGAGATCCAGTCAGTAAAATTTTCTTCCAGCAAAGGTTCAAATCGGATGTTTGTATGATGGCTCAGATACTTTGCATCACAGCACTCACCCCCCCCCCCCCACCCCCCCTTTAAGCACAGTCCCCTTCTTACATCAGTGTCCTCCTGCACATCACAGCCCCTCCTTCACATAAGGATTCCCCTTTACATCACAGCCCCCTTTTCATGTCAAAATCTCCCCTTTACATCACAGCCCCTCCTTTTTACATCACAATACCCTCTCCACATTACAGCTCTTTTTACATCACAGCCTTCCCCCTCACATCACAGCCCCCCTTCACGTCAAGATCTCCCCACTTTTGCTCCTTTTACTTCACATCCCCCCTGCACATCAAAGTCCCCCTCACATCACATCTGCCCTCTTTACATCACTTTACCCCCCTACACATTACACCCCCCTTCACATCACAGTCCCTCCTGTACATCAGAGCCCCCTTCACATCAGAGCCCCGCCTTCACATCAAGAACCACCCTCTTTACATCACAGTCCTCCTCCCTTTACATCACAGTCCCCCCTGCACATCAGAGCCCCCCTTCACATCAAGATCTGCCCTCTTTACATGACAGTCCTCCTCCCTTTACATCACAGTCACAGTACATTTCTCCCGTCTAGAACTACACTTCCCCCC
>BLSH010479685.1:1736079-1763386 GCA_018402905.1 Glandirana rugosa | reverse complement strand
TTCGTTAGTCTGTTTTCCGTATAAAAGAACAAAGACACAACCCTAACTTAACTAGTTACAACGGGTTGTCTCGATAATCAGAATTCGACCGGTATCTACCTTACTTTAAACCGACCCAGTCGTCCCTGGTTGTTTTAAAGTTAGGTACACACCTACAAGGACGAGTTGTCTTCAGTTACATCGCTAGTTGAAGACAACTTGGTCTTAAAACCTTTTTAAAAGAGTCGTCGATCGACGTCGGTGACTAGTCACATATGACTGTATCCTCTCAGGGCGACAGTCTTATGTCATGTGACAGTAGGCTGCCCATAGATTAATATTTTTTTTTTTGATCAGCCAGTGATCCAAACAAAAATAAAAAATGATTTCCTGATCCACACAAGCGAGGTAGAATGCAGAATCCTCTCTGATGTGACAGTGTACTGTATTCTGACAGCGGGACTCTCCTATGTCAGTATACACTGATCAGTGGCTGCAGCTAGCTGCTGAGAAAATTTTTCCAAAATTCTGGTTCAACAGAAGTTGATCGCTACATTGACTTCTGTTGAGCAGGAACATCCACACATGGATTGAAATTTTGTTGGTCCCTGCTGACCCAGCCAAATTTCATTCCATCTATGGCCAGCTTAAGACTAATAGCTCTGTTGGGCAACATTGATCAATTCAATCCCAACACAGAAACAAGAAAATATGCCTTTTGTCTGATTGCTTCATTAGACAGCAATGTGCTGCATTGGTGCATTGGTGTGCACTGAAAGAAAGTAAGACATGTTGTATCTAAGAGTAGTGTGTTCAACACGCTGCTCAAGCATTGCAATGCACTGCCATGCATGGAGTTAAATGACATGTCAAGTTAAATAAAGTCTGAAAAAAGTAATCCAGTGTGTGCACACTCTGTGCTCCTTAAAGTGTAACCATTGGTGTGAATAAACTCTTAGCGTCCCTTCACACATACCTATACATACACTAGTGTGTTGCAATGTCATTAGTTCTGACTGGTAACCAAACCGGCTGAATTTTGTTCTGTATTTACCATTGTCTGTTCAACAGAAGTCAGTCTAACAACTGGCTTCTGTCAAATGGTGCTGCTGGAAAACCAGCATTCCATCAGCGTAGCAGCCAATGGCTGCAGTGCCGATCAGTGTATTCTGACTGGGGGGGGGGCAGAATTTCCACTTTCAGAAAACAATAGTGCGGCAGAGGAGATCCCAGGATCCACATTGGATTTTTAAATTCAGCAATATGTCAGTTTGGTTAAATTAAAAGATACAAAACTAAAGATATGGGCAGCACAGTTGCTAAATGGTTAGCACTTCTGCCTGGCACCCCTCGGGTTGTCTATTTAATTCCCAACCACAGCACTACCTGAACAGAGTTTGCATGTTCTCCCTATGCCTGAGCGGGTTTCCTCCCACACTCTAAAGACATGCTGGTAGGTTAATTGACTCCTGACTCAGTTGGCCCTAGTATGTGTATGTATGAATGTGAGTTAGGGACCTTAGATTGTTAGCTTCTAGATGGCAGGGACTGATGTGAAGGTATCATTTATATATTTAAAATGCGCTGCAAAAATTGATGATCTATAAGTATCTGTAAAAAATAAATATACCCCGCTTTATTTTCCATCACAATGGTCCCCAAGACAAATAGAGAGGTTGAATCACCCTAACAGGTACACATCAGTAAACTCCTCATAGATGTTCTAAGGCTTCAGTACTGGGCTTCAGTACTGAATAATCTTTGGTTTTAGATTATATACACTTTAATGAAATGCACATCAATATTGTATATTTTATTTGACAGAACAGAAGCATGGAGCTCCACACTGTTTGTCAATAGTGCAAAAAATATATAATAATTGTGTCACCGGCACAAAATATAAAATGATAAAGTATATCTATCAGCTGCGGCTATGGTATTTTCACTCCAATGTGAAATATCAAATAAGCAATTACTATTAAATGATAGCTGCGGTAATTTAAATTAACACATGATTCATAATCCCATGCGTGAGCTCATAATATATGCAGAAAGTTCACTTGTGCAAAATGAAATAAATCTGTGATCACTCCTCTGTAATTCCAAATTACATATCACATATCTATCACGTCACTATGCCTCTGTTAGTGACACAACAGAAATGTGAGATCCTGCCTTTGGTGAACAGCACAGCTGAGATTTGGAACGCACGCCGACTTCAATGCATGGAGCAGCGTGACAGCCACAGATTTGGTTTTCTGGATAGTGCCGATCGGAGGGCATGTGCAAATGTGAGTTGGCATTTTATTTTTACATTGCATGCTTTTATACGGAATAAACATGTTGCACAATGGTAGCATCTTTTTTATTATATGAGTGATCAAGAGAGGCTAGCAATATAACATACAGGATCCCTGGATGGTTAAAAAGACCAAGGTTACATTGATTATTACAGATGATCCAACATCCCTGGTGGAGTGGATGATTACACTTTACATTGGAGGATTTCTGGTGACTGAGTATATTTAATGGTGAAGGATACACTCAAAGCAGTCTGGAATAGCATGCATGGCACTAAATTGGAATTTGGAATTATATAGGAGTGATCACAGATTTATTTCATTTTGGACAAGTGGACCTTCTGCATATATTATGAACTCACGCACTATGAATCATGTATTAATTTAAATTAGAACAGCTTTCATTAAATAGTGTTTACTTAATAGTCCAAAAAAGCACATTTATTTCCTCTTATCACTTTCTTATCTTTTGGGGAATCCCCCCCCCCCCAAATCACACTGGCCTATATGATCTGAAAAAATACATATTCAATGCATGGCCGGATCTAGGGGGCTGCTGAGGAGGGCTGTGCCCCCCCCCCAGATTTCAGTTGCGCCCCAAAAGCTTTCCACTCACAACCCCCCTCCACACCTGCCACTGTGCCCGGCCATCTCCCATCTCTGCACTGTAGATCAAGAGCAAGATCTCCTCCTCAGCCCCTCCACACAGAGCATAGCTGAAATCAGATTCTCTTTCACACAGCTACGATCTGCACTGTGTCTAGCTGGTGACTACTGCTGCACTGCTGTTTTGATGAGGGAATTTCACAGGTCAGAAGTGCAACATAGTCACCAGCTACACACAGTGCAGATTGTAGCTGTGTGAAATAGAATCGGATTTCAGCTAAGTGCTGTGAGGGAAGGAGCTGAGGAGGAGATCTTGCTGCCTGTGCTCAGGTTATGCATGTACAGTACAGTGCAGGAATAGGAGCTATGCTGAGTGCCCTGTTAGCAGTCACCCCTGTCCTCTCTCCTTCCAGCGATGACCCCTGTCCTCTCTTCTTCCAGCGGTAACCCCTGTCCTATCTCCTTCCAGTGGTGACCCCTGTCCTATCTCCTTCCAGTGGTGATCCTGTCTTCTATTCTTCCAGCGGTGACCCCTGTCCTCTATCCTGCCAGTGATGACCCCTGTCCTCTGCCCTGCCAGAGGTGACCCCTGTCCTATTTTTCCTTTCATCAGTGACCCCTGCCCTCCCTACTGACCCCTGTCCTCTCTCCTGCCAGAGGTGACCCCTGTCCTCTGTGCTGCTAGGGGTGACCCCTGTCACTGCCCTGCCACCGGTGACCCCTGTCCTCTGCCCTGCCAGGGGTGGCCTCTGTCCTCTACCCTGCCAGCAATTACCCCTGTCCTCTGCTCTGCCACAGTGACCCCTGTCCTCAACTGAGTCCCAGTACACTGCATTATCAATTCCTGTGCATTCCCCTGCTGACCCAGTGTGTACTGCCCAGCTGACCCCTGTATGCTGTCCTGAAAACGAATAGACCCAGTACACTAGCCTATAAACTGCTGATTCTATTCTCTGCCCTGCTGTGTCCCTGTCATTTTCCCTGCTGATTTCCCATCCTCTGCCCCCTGACATTTTTTACTGCACCCCTACATCAGACAGGCTAGATTCGGCCTTGTTTCAATGTTGGACCCAGCAAACAGTTTGACACTCCACCATTCGTCGTTTCTGAGGATTTGACCTAAAGAAGGTCCTTATGTTTCTCTGTAGCAGCCTTGTCTAGATTTTTTATGTCCAAGAGGAACCCAACACAGAGCTTGCATCCAGCACCTCCTTTCTATAAGTTCACACACATAAATATATTTTAATGGTGGGGTTGTGGGAATACTTATTTCTGTTTGTAAGATATTGTGTCATCTTCACTGCAAGCATCAAACTCTGTAACATTTTTGGACTTGGTTATTATAATATATTGTAAAATTAAGATCCTAGCTCTAGTTTGTTCTAAAGTCTTTATCTCTATAAGATTCCTCACTGGCAGTTTTCATCTCTGCTCTGTGGAAAGTGCATTCAGCTCATTCTTTTCATAAATACTTTTCAGCACTAGTATGGAGGTTCATTCATACGATGTGGAGATCTGGCTGCAGTGCTTTTATTTTCCTTGGAAACAACTACTTTTGCTACAAGAATTCCTGTAAAAGCTAATAGAATGGGGCCTCGAAGGTGGAAAGAACACTGGAATGCTTTTCTGTGGTTAAGGAAACAACAGCAAAATGTAAAAATAGAAACTAAACAAAAAGTTTCTTACAAGGAACAGAAATGTTCATTTTAGGAGAATGAATGGTCATAGATGTTTTATTTTCTCTGGGGTCTTTAAGACATACGAAGGTCAATGGATGAGCATCACTATTAATGTGAAAGTAAACCCTAATTCACTGAAATGTATTCAATGAAAGCACTGCATATCATAAACAATTGCCTTAAAAAACAATTCTCATTCTTTGTTAGCACTGCTTATCTCCTGCAACCACATCTCATTTACATATATTTATGCAACCAAATAATGGACACATGGCATTTCTCAGGGAGGGTGTTTCTGATGGCGACAAAAGTGGACTATGTCTATGTAGTTCCACTGTATGTGTGATAGGGTTACAAGGCAGAAACACAATTAGAAAACAGGTACAGAGCACTGTAACCCTATAACAGGAAGTGCTAAACCAGCACCGTCATGGCAGGATCACTAGCATAGGTGTGCGCAGCCTATTGCATTGGGGTGTGCACCAAACACACTTGACTTTCTCTGCAGCCTCAGCTGCACTGGACAGTGAATGAATGGGAAGTGCTCTATGCTGAGTGGCTTCCTATTCATTCACAAATTGAAGTATAGTAAACACAGTTTACTAAGCTTCAATAATGATTGAACACAGTAAGCAAATTCACTGTTGTTATTTAGAAACGGAAGGGACCGGTAAATGATATAATGATTAGCCCCTTCCCCCACTCTCCATCCTGAAACATCCCGGCAGCAGTCGGCGGGAGAGAAGAGGAAAGGAGGGAAGCCATCAGCACTGCGGTGAGGGGGCACATCACAAGTGAAAAGCTGGGCAGTAGGCTCAGAGTGATAAGGGTGTACCCAGGCACACCCCTGCGCACACCTATGATCACTAGGTATTGTAGCCTGGAAAGCATTGAAACTGTGACTGGTGCAACAAAGATACAATGTTCAGGCTTCTGCAAAGTCTTCTCAATGGTTGAGGTCTGTTATTGGAGAAGAGGAAGTATAGCTGGACTACAAATATGTGTTACACAACCACACTACTGTGCCAAGCATAGTCATAAGTCTTCCCCACGAGAATGCACTGGGGAATATTGGCAGCTGCTTCTTGAAGCCCCGCCTCCTAATAAAACTGTGCCCAGCACACAAGAAAGATACAGTCTGTCTCAGGTGGTTGGTCATTTATAAACTATGATGATTTCACTTCAGGGAGAGAGGGACTTGGGATCATGCAAAGGAAGGAGGAGGGAATGTGGGTTTGCTGTACGTGGTTCTATTTGCCATGGGGGTAGATGGGGCTTGTAGGAATTAGATTGATTTGACCGGATAGCCACGCTAATTAGAAAAAATAACAAGATGAGGCAGCCTGCAGTTCTGGAATGGGTGCACTAGCAATTTGTTTATTGGGGTCATGTATGCTACTATGCTGCATGTTACACCCACTATGAATGTAACATGTAATATGGCCCAGAAGGTTGATTTAGATTTAGATATTGAAAATCATTTTTAAAATTACATTAACAAGTTACATTTTCAAACAAAATGAATTGAAAATATGAAATTTAGTGATTGGGTTTACATCTACTTTAAGCTGCTTTCGTAAAGATATGCTTTGGCCATGCAACACATACTCACCTTCCTCAGCAGGGCATGTGTACCACTCTTTCATTTCCTTGCTGCTCCATTCGCCTACTGGGAGTGAAGACAAATAACTAGAGTTGAGCGGACACTTGGATGTTCGGGTTTTCGTGGAAAAAAACGGGTTCGGTCCAAACTTGACCCCGGACCCCAAACCCCATTGAAATCAATGGGGACCCAAACTTTTGGGCACGAAAATGGCTGTAAAAAAGTCCTGGAAAGTGCTAGAGGGCTGCAGAAGGAAGAAAAGTGGGGGTAAGAGTAGGACAAGTACCCTACAAAGAAACGGGGATAGGGAAATAACAATAATCTGTCCCTTACAGCAACAGCAGGAACCTGACCCTATAGAATTAGGAGATGATTTTAGAACAATAATCTGTCCCTTACAGCAACAGCAGGAACCTGACCCTATAGCAGTAGGAGATGATTTTAGAACAATAATCTGTCCCTTACAGCAACAGCAGGAACCTGACCCTATAGAACTAGGAGATGATTTTAGAACAATAATCTGTTCCTTATAGCAACAGCAGGAACCTGACCCTATAGCAGTAGGAGATGATTTTAGAACAATAATCTGTCCCTTACAGCAACAGCAGGAACCTGACCCTATAGAACTAGGAGATGATTTTAGAACAATAATCTGTCCCTTACAGCAACAGTAGGAACCTGACCCTATAGAACTAGGAGATGATTTTAGAACAATAATCTGTCCCTCTAAGCAGTAGACTCTAACTAGTCCAGTCAGATTGTTCTGTAATGCAGGATAAGATGTTATTAGATCTGCAATCTGTCCCTAAAAGCAGTAGTGGTAGTAATCTCTACCTAGTCCGCAATTAGATCGTTCTGTAATGCAGGATGAGATGTTATTAGATCTGCAATCTGTCCCTCACAGCACCAGCAGCATCCTCTCCCTACACTAGCCTGAGAGCATATGACATGCAGCACTACGTGACTCCAGCTCATACAGAGGCTGGGTCACATGATGCACTGTCCAATCACAGCCATGCCATTAGTAGGCATGGCTGTGATGGCTTCTAAGGGCAAACCAGTGAAACGCTTGTTGATTGGCTGCCCTGCAGCTATTCAACAAGTGGGAAAAAAATACCAGAACCCAAACTCGAACTTTTTTTCAAAAGTTCGGATTTGGGTTTGGGTCCCGAACACAGCAAAGTTCGGTACGAACCCGAACTTTACAGTTTGGGTTCGCTCAACTCTACAAATAAGCATTACATCCAGATATGAAGGAGAACTCACTTCTTCTTCCTTCTATGTGACCAGTGGCAGCCCATCCCCCCATCCATGAGTCCAGCCCATAATGCTGACCCCAGGTTTCCAAAATTCATGCGAGCACCCAGTAATGATGAAGTGACTGATTGGCATCTCTCTAAGGGGTAACAATCGGAATGGTCCTGGGAGGTAAGGTGGACAGTAACAGTGGAGGCCCGTCCATTGGGGCTCATAGGCGCTGCCCGCTATCCATGCATCTGGCCCCCTAATCTAAGTGCAAGGCGCTGGACGCATGAATTTCAATGGAGGGGTGTTTTTTTTGAAGCATGTGATTAGAGCCAGAGGCTCTAATAGGCCTCAAAAAAGGGTGGGCTCTGGGTGCAGAGGACTGCGCTCCGAGCCCACCCAGTTGAGTGACAATATTGAATGAATATTTGCTATTTTCATACTGATCCTCCTCCCGGCCAATCAGGATGTGGGTCATGAGACCCGTCACCCAATTGGCTGAAAGGACAGGTGATCCTATTGGACACCTAGGAGGAGGAGGAGGGAGGAGACACATGGTGGAAGCCGCTGTGATGCAGAGGAGATGCCCACCCATCAGAGTGCAGCCTGGCTGCAAACGTCGATGGGGTAAGTGCGTAAGGGCCGACCGATCGCGAGACCCCCGGGGGGTGCAGGAGACCCGACCGAGGAGCGGAAGCAGGGGAACTTTGGGGGGTGCCACCGGCTGATCGGGGGGGTGGTACCAGCCGCCATTGCACAGTAAGGAAGGGAAGGGAGGGAAGGAAGCAGGACACGCTCCCACAAGTGACACTGAGGGGGAAGAACAGGACCAGGACAGCCCATCACAAAAACGGGTAGTCCTAGGTTATGGGTAAGGATATCCTTATGTTCCAGTTGATCTGATGGAGGCGATCAAGAGGAAGTGGCAGGACTGGTGTGAGAGGAGATATGGTGCTTTTTTAGTGTCCCAAAACCACACAGGAACAATAGTTCCACTAGGTTCTGGCAAAGATTCTTGAATATTAGGAATAACTTGAGCCTGTGTAGGTGCATCTACAAAGACAGAGTGGTCATCCAGAAAGCTAGTCATAAAGACCAGGAGAGAACAGATAATATCTGGGGTCTAGAAGGGCACAATGTGCAGGTGTCTGACCCCGATTTCTACAGGTAAACATTGGGCACAGTAGCTTTGTTTGGATGATTACTTCTAAAGGAAGCTTGCCGTCTTTGAGGAGAAGCTAAAATAACTCAACTATTGCCTAAGACAGGGGGCAGCTCAGCTGTTAATTTGAAGAGGGGCAACACACATATGTTTAGATCGCTGTGCCTATTATATTATTTTAAAAAAGGTCCTGTAATAGGCCATTAGGGGCACTTCAGTATTTTGGCCACTAGGTGGAAATACAATCAAAGGTCAAGGTTCATTGACTTTAAACACTATGATTTAGGCTTATAGGCAGTGTTATGATACTGATTCTCTGGAGGATTATCTTTGAGGAGATAATGCTCCAACCTTGTATTGTATTGTCTAAAATGCTCTGCTAACTCTGTTCTCTTACAGGTGGGCAACAGCAAAGACTTGCATTTTGGTTGAATTTCTAATGCACTAACCATTTGTGTTTAGTTAGTGGTAGGGCTCTACCGAGTTATGCTGTATATCTGTGTAAATATATGCTGTTCTGACACCTGATTCAGTCTTGATATGACCTGGTGCTAGACTGTTACTATGCTGTACAGTTTGGATTAAAACTTTGCACTTGCCCAAAGATTTTTTTTCTATGTGGAAATGTCACATATACATTTTTTACACTTTTATTTCCCTTCCTTTTGTTACTGTGGGATACTATGCTCTTGTTTCAAGATCAATTTGCATGCTACGGCCCATGAAGACCGGGCCTGTCTTATTTAGAGGGGGTGGCTGTAGCGCCCCCCCCCCCAATTGCTTTGCCCCCCATCTGGGAGAAGGTTCTAGAGCTTAGGGAGGGTGAATTCAAATTTCCAGCCTGAATATTAAGCAGGGCCTAGCAAATCCATCTGGGGGAGGGAGGGGGATTGCCCGGATGGTGGCTGGGCTGCTGGTAAATAGTCTGGAGCCCTGAGGAGATGTTTTTCTACCCTGTGGGAATGGATCAGTGAGCTGAGAGAAAGAGGGGGTGCTTGCCTCTAGAGCTCTTTGGACTGAATATGGGACTACTTTGTGAGAGGTTGCACCTATGGACTGTCTGTGCACCAGAATACAGTGAGTAGAGCCTCTTTTCTACATTTCCTCTGCACTATTTGGGAAAGAACCTGTCTAATTTACAGTGGCCCCTTTGAGAGTAGCTCCACATAAAGAAACATAATAAAATGTTTATGTACATAGTTAACCTAGAGAAGAATTTCAGCTATGAAAGGTCAAATAAACTCTGAGAAGTGCTTACTGTATGTCCTTTAGAATGCTGCAATTATAATGCTAGTTGAGTAATAATTCAAACAATACACATTTTAAAATGTTGAAGGCTTGTTTTTGTTAAGGAAAAGCTGTCAGATTTTAATATATCACGTAATATACAGTATGCTGTTTTTCTTAAATCAGGTGATCTCAGGACCCACATTTTGTTGCATGTTGATCTTGAAGTAGATGTCAGTATGTGATTATGCTGATACTTGGGGCATCTACAAGGCAGGTATGGTTTAAAAAGAGTTATTTTAGAGGTTAAGATAAGGTATGGTCAGGCTGGTTGTTCACAAATCAATCTATGCATTGACTTGTGGACAACTAGTCTGTTTGAAATTTGTCTCTCTTGATCAGCGAAACAGGTTATAGCTGGCAGTGATGATCGGTGTATTCTGTCAGAATACATAAGAGTAGCTAAAAGGATTTCCCCATCCACATCGAGTGTGTGGATGAGAGAATCAAGTCATTTTCTTTTTTGTTCAACCTGCTGAAAAAAACGACCCATTTATGGCCAGCCTGATACACTACCTGTCCTAGGGTGACAACGCTCACTCACTGTATTGCATTTATCAAGGAGCAGCAGTGTTACCTTAAAGTGTTTGTAAACCCTTACATATACCCAGTGAAGTGATTGGCCTCACTTAGATTAATACACAGAGATTAAACAAATCCTGCAACATAAGTTGTACCTGTGTTCTGCAGTCTTCTCTTCTCTACATCCATTCAAAGTCCCCAATTTATAAATCTTGTCTGAACTGTCAAAAAAAAAAGGGGGCAGAGGGCGGAAACTGCACACTGCAGAGCTCAGTGAGGAGAGCTCAGACAGCTGATTGAAGGAAACGAACACACCCACATTCTCACAGCACACAGGAACAGGGCTGAGGCTGTCAATCAGCTGGACGTCCTTACCCTGTCACCTTTTTCCTCTCGGTGTCAGGAAAACTTGTCAGAGACAAATTGTGCTGATAGCAGAGGAACAAAACAGCAGACATAAATGACACCTGGTGCTCTTAATTGAGACAAGTACACACTATAGAGGGATATGCTTTGTTCATATTTCATGTCAGAGGTTTACAATCACTTTAAGTCAGGAAGTGTGTTAAGATCACAGAACACCTCCCTCTCTCCTCATCTTCACATTTATTCATCGCACCTATTTTCACAGTTCATACTGCCATAGGTGTGTGCAGCCTATTGCATTATGGTGTGCACCCTAAAGCTCAAACACACATGTGTGTGTGTCTACATATATATGACCAAGCACATTGATCTCCCTGCCAGCACAGTGAAAGAGAACTGCGTAAACACTTCTCTTATGGCAGAGCGGGTAAGAGGGAGATAATGCTAATGCGCATGGGGTGATTAGGGTGTGCCCAGGCACAACTGGCACACCCTGTGTCCACACCTATGCTGCCAGCTGCTACAGAGGTAATTGTCCAGGAGACCCAATCAAAATGTTGCTATGGGGTGCCATGATTTGTAGTTACACCCCTGATAAAAATGTAAATGCTTAATGCAAAAAAATACACAGATAGTGTTTAACTAACATATTTGGGAAATGCTGAAAAAAACAGACAAGCTCTTTGCATCTGTGTTTTTAAACAATATGTTATATGGATGCAAAGAGGGCAGTGCAGATTTTATGGACTAGACTGAAGCAATTGTTGGCATATCTTTGACTGGTTTATCGTTTTTTAACAGCCCCAACTTCCCGCTTATCAGAAGGCTGCTTTGTTTTATCTTATCAAGACCAGCTGTTACAACTGCAGTTTGAACAATACAGCCCAAAATATAGTTTTCACTTTGTATGCTGACACACAATAGCTTTGGGTGATTGAATGTGATTTATACTTAACACAGCTACAGTTCAAAGCATTCCAGACTTGTTTTCATCAACTACACAACACCTATCTATTGTTTCATGCACGCTGCAGGATTTAAAGGGACACATACTCAAGAAACGCAGAAGATCCATTTTTCAGCCAATATGCACATTTGGACGAATTTCCATGTATGGGCAGGGAGGGTGTACAGAAGTCAATCTCCCGATCAACTTCTTTGCAACCACCCTGTCTGATTTTCCTTGCTTGATCAGCACTACAGACTATAATTTGCAACACTGATCAGTGTATTATGATGACAGGGAAGTCTCCCCACTGTCAAAATACAATAGCTCAGTGGGGTGGATTCCCCTCTTGCTAGTTGAACAAAATGACAAACTCATCTATGGGGCTGCCTTAAAGTGGTTGTAAAGGCAGAAGTTTTTTTTTTATCTTAATGCATTCTATGCATTAAGATAAAAACCCTTCTGTGTACTTATACTTACCTGAGCCCCATCTAGATCCAGCGATGCTGCAGCAGTGTCTCGGCTGCCCGGGACTCCCCTCCTCATTGGCTGAGACAGCAGCATGGCACCATTGGCTCCCACTGCTGTCAATCAAAGTCAATCAGCCAATGAGTAGAGAAAGGGGCGGGGCCAGGGCGTGGCCCTGTGTCTGAATAGACACAGGGAGCTGTGGCTCAGCTTGGGTGCCCCCATAGCAAGCTGCTTGCTGTGGGGGCACTCAACTGGAGGAAGGAGCCAGGAGCACAGAAGAGGGATCCAAGAAGAGGAGGATTCGGGCTGCTTTGTGTAAAACCACTACACTACTTGAAACTGTCCATACATTATACAATTGTCCCATTTAACTTCCTTTAGATTTACCTTCAACCAGTGGCGGCTGGTGCTTCATCAGTCGGGGAGGGGGGCGGCAGACAGACCTGACCACGGACCCCACCCCCCATCACTCCAGCCCACACCACACACCATAACCACACCCCCCGTCGCCGACTCACTCACCCTGTGCTGCCCCAGACTGACGTGGAGGCGGCGGCGGTGGCTTCCCTCCTCAGTCTCCTCCGTGTCCCCCCTCCATTGGTTGGGCTTTCCCTGCGTCTCCTCGGCATCACGGCCTTCCTCCTCCTCCTTCCTCCTCCTAGGCCAATTGGATGGCTTCTCCTTTCGGCCAATCGAGAAACAGGTCTAAGGATCTGCTTCCTGATTGGCCATGAGGAGAATCAGTGTGACAATAGCGAATATTCGTTTACTATTGTCACACAACTGGCCTGGCTCAGAGAGCAGTGACCTGCGCTTCGAGCCCACCCTTTTTTGAAGCCTATTACAGCCTCTGGCTCTAATCATGTGCTTAAAAAAACCCTCATTGGAACCCATACATTTGGTGCCCCACATGTAGATTAGGGGGCCGGACGCATGTATAGGGGGGCAGCACCCCTGCACCCCTAATGATAGTACAAGGGCCTGCCTGATTGCATACAAATTGAAAGTGTTTAGGTTTGACCTCATATTATATGGTTTTGCTAAATCTAAGGGAAAATTGTACAAGAAAATTGTATAATGTATGGCCAGCCTTACTCTTGGGCACATAGGGCACCAATCAGGGGAGGGTTGGGCTGGGGGGCAGGGTGGCAATTGCCCCCCAGGCCACCCTAACTTACATTCAAAATGGCCGGCAGCCGCTCACACTTTTTTCTTCTTGTGGAGGAAGGAAGTAGGGGCCAGGGGCGCAGCCACCAACTAACTGCAGGCAAAGGGGGGGCATTGATGAGGCTGCATTGATGGGCACTGGTGAGGCTGCATTGATGGGCACTGGTGAGGCTGCATTGATGGGCACTGGTGAGGCTGCATTGGTGGGCACTGGTGAGGCTGCATTGGTGGGCACTGGTGAGGCTGCATTGATGGGCACAGGTGAGGCTGCATTGGTGGGTGGGGAGGCTACATTGATGCATTATTTTTGTTAAAGCTCCTTTGTTGCTATTAACATTAAATTATGTTACCAAATTGTATCATATTTGTCTTGCTTCATAACATCAATATTCATTATAAAACCAGGTGGGAATGGATGGTGAGCTGATTTGGTGGTTCAATGGGCCACTTGACTGGACTTGCCCCCCAGGCCTAAGGCTGCCAGCCCTCCCCTGGCACCAATTCTTTGCAAGCTGTAGTGTGAAGTGCTGTATTTTCTCAGCAGGGAATAGCAGAATACTATTTAAAAATTTTCAAGCTACTTATTCAAAATCCCTAATCTTTTAGGCGATCGGTTGTCGTGGCATTACCTCTAGGAACTACAAGATTGTCTTGACTCAGGGCAGGGGCTGACTGGAAACTGTTGGCCCAGGGGGCAAGTACAACTCAGAGGCCCATGCTGCAGTGACTCAGCCTTTCTCCTGCTTTCCCTCTTCCCTGGCTTCTCCCAACCCCCATCCTAGGCTGAAGCTCCGCTCCAGGTACTCTGCTCAACTGGTAGGTCAGGCTGTACAGTGCCTGCTGCACTGACTCTGGGTTTTTTCTCCTCTTCACCAGGAAGCCTTTAGGCATGTCTGCGGTGGAAGCGGTGCTACCATTTTACAGGGCATCAGAGCGGCCTGGGTGGCAATTGCCCCCCGGCTCAGTCAGCCCCTGACTCAGGACAAGATTTCCATCAATGGAGCTTGTAGACACACAACATTTGATGCCCAACATTACAAATTCCCATGCTCGAATGACCTCTTTTAAACAAAACATTTTCTTGATTAACTGGTCTTAATCTGACTTGGAATATTCCAACAATGTATAAATAAGACTGTATGAGATGATTGTATTTTTACAGATGATGGGAAAACAGGAAAAAGCCATCTTCTTACCATTGTTGCCTATAGGGCTGCTGCACCTTATGGTAATTTAAGCTTTGGTTAGCCCCATCATATTCTGAAACAAATTCACTATGTATAGCTATGAAGCTATGTCTTTGTGAACTGTGTGTACTGTAAAAATATTAATGGCATACTTGATTAAACATTAAACATGTAACACAAAAGGATTTATCTACTGTATAACCCTTCTCCTAATGTTCAAAAACATCAGTGTCACCAAAAAACACCACATATGCATAGGATGGTTAAATATTACCGCAAAGTTCGTTGTAATAATATGAACAGGTGGAACAGGGTGGGGAGCTTAAATAACAAGTATGGCCAAAGCTTTTTGATCATACTTCTCATTAGGTTCACAGGTGGGCACCTAAATCAGCTATCGGCTGCCATCACAGAACTGCTCCAATCTTTAGATCTATCCTGACAATAATGTTGAGATCCACCCAGATGCCTGATTGGCAGCTGCCTCATCCTCTGAGTGCCTGAGCCAGCCGCTCCTGCCCCCCCTCCACAGCCCAGAATGCTGGTGACTGACTGTGCTCACAGCAGACTGAGTGATCAGCGGTCATGTGATCGCTCAGTTCTTGGGCTTAGAGCCAGCGGGAGACAGCTGCAACATCGGACCAATGCTGCAGCCATATAGGTGAGTATTTTTTTTTTTTATTTTACTTCCTGCACTTCTCGCACTTCTCCTTTAAAGCAAATCTGTATTTTGATCATGCTCGGCAAAGTCACAACCTTTCCTTCCCTCCACCACTGCTCCACTCAGAAGGAGAAAATAGAACTTTCAAATATAGAAAAGCATGAGACTTATCTTCATTACATGTGACAGCGCTGGTGTTAGGTGTTTGGCCTAGTGCTGTCGCATTGTGAGTCTGTGCAATCTCTGACTAGGGTAACAGCAGCTGATCGAAACAGTGGAGGAGCAAATAAAATATAAGAATGTGCTACTGGGGAGTGGTGGTGGTGGGGGATATCTTTTAGAACTATAGACAAAACTTTTTTTTTTTCATTTTGGATAGAGCAATGGAGGGTTATACCCCTGTCAGATTTTGTTTTGCCATCAGTGCCCCATTGTGGAGATTTCCCTTCACTTCTTTTCCCATAGCCAAACAGGATGTGAGAGGAAATCCCTGAAAATTAAGAGAATTAAGAGGTCACCAGAACTACTGCCCGCATTAGAAGATTTCCCCACTATTTCCTTTTTGGGGATTACCCAAAATTTGGGATTTTCTTATACTTTCACTTTCAATGATAATGGTTAAAAAATAAAAAATATCACTTCGCAGGTGATACTAACATAAGTGAAAAACAGCTGCCTGCAATGTCACAACAGAACCAATTGTGCAAAAACATACATAATAAAAATTGCAGCGCTAAATAAATGACGTTTAAAGTAAATCATCAAAAAACAGTCCATATAGTGCTTGAACACTAAAGTGCATAGTGAAAGATGGAAAAAAAAAGTTAATTGAAGTAATGTCCAAAGAAATGTGATTGTTTAGATGAATATCCACCTGGTGGATCTTACCAGATCTCTAGACTCTACATTATAGCAGTGTAGACAGGCATTTAAATAATGATCCAGCACTCAAAGCGACAAGACTGGAAAGGAAGGTAACATGGCTGGCTTAACAAACCCCTGGTATTCCTCAGACTTGACCAATAAGGAAGAAAAAGGGGGTCCACATAGTGTAAAACTGTAACACTTTTATTTTGAGAAAAGGTTAGAAAAGAAGCAGGTTGCTAAACACTTACAGCAATCCAGTGAATAGCCAGCGGTTAATGGTAGTTCCCAGGATAAAAGCTACTTGTATACAAGCTCAGTTGGCGTGGTTAGTTCAGACATAGACTGCGCCCTTCATGTTTCGTCATATGTGACATCATCAGGGACATCACATGATAATGGTAAGCAGGACAAATAGAGAGGCTGAATCTCCTTATCGTGGGCACAGACAGCAATAGAAACGGACAGGTGTTCTAATCCCTCTGCACTCTATCAAAAACTAAAAAAAAAAAGGTTTTGCCTTTTAATAACACACTTGGGCCTCATGGACGGTTTGCACTCTCCTAGAAGCCTTTGCTCCTGGCAGCAGCACTTTGGCAGAAAAAAAAAACGCCTGAAGCTTGTAAAAGTGTGTATCACTTTTAAGTATGTTTAGGAATGTTTATAGGCGTCAAGCTCTTGGGCGTTAGTTCATTTAATTGGCCAGAATAATAATTTATTTATAATTAAAATTTACTTCATAAAGACTCTACTTATCAGCTGGGTACACACCCTCTATGCGCCAGAATCCCATGATCTCTTAGATGTCAGTGGAGGCAGTTGCTTCAAAAGGGAACCAGTGTAGCCAGACAGGGCTGCTACCTCACTAGGAAAGTTGTGCTGCAAGAGGTAGTAGGGTGTGCACAGACCGTAAAGACAGGCAACTTGACCAGATCATTGCCTGAGAGACTAAGTAGGTTGAATAGCCAGGAGTTGTTGCAGTCTGTGCGGAGTGGGGCAAAGTTGGCTTTGTATCCTATGTGATGCTAAACCCCTGCCCGAGAAACCCAGTGTAAAGGATCTTTCTTATAAATTAAAGTGAGCACAAAAACCTTTAAAGGCAATTTGGCAAGTAGAGTCCTTGAAGCTCTTACCTTGATACTAAATCTTTACAATTGGTGGGGATATGTAAAGGACAAACCTGGAGTCTGCTGATCAGTGCTAAAGTAATAAGTTCTTCTAGGTTAAACTGTACTCTTTCTGCTAAGACACCATGGGGTGTTCAAAAAAGGACATTTCTTAAACGAAATACAGAATTCTCTGGCTGGAAAAGATTCTACCTGGGCAAGCTCAGCATGTGCCCAAACAGAACCAGTCAGTTTAGGAGTCTGCCGTAGACTAGTGTAAATGTAATTTGGCAGTAGTGATCCCAGCTACAGAGAGCGCTGTGAAAGCCAATATCTGTCCAGAACACAAGGTGATTGCTGCTGCCCATAGCAGATTAAATTTGGCCGGCTGATTTTTTGCCTTCAAATAATAATAAAGACTTTCTAGCTGCTTTTGAAAGGTTGATGTGGAGGATGCATAGCCCAAATAATGCTGGTCTGAATCACTACAGCCTTTGTGTTGATGATGTTTTGTGTAAGCTATCAGTTTATGGGTCAAGGCAACAACAACTGTGACAAGATTAAAGGTAACATTCCTCTAGGGAAAACAAATCCAGCAAAATTGGGTAAGGATGTAAGCCTCTATAAGGAAAAGCCCTCTTCTCTATCAACAGGTGGACATTTGGTTCCAGGAGACAAACGTTTCAGAGAAGGTGTGACTCGGTGGTCCCAGAAACCTGGCCAGGCAGTGGTCTATGGTTGTCCACAGTGCGCTCAAGTTTGTGTTGATAAATTCACCCCTATCAGCCAGTGGAAAACCCTTGTTAAACAGACAGGGAGTGAAAAGGCACATGTGCCTGCTGCTGTTTCACCCTAAGGGGACAAGGGTGGACTGGCATGTCCAACAGAATCAGTGGAGTCAACAGAGTTATTGCAACTCCATGACCTCAAACAAAGAACGTACAGCGAAGGGTGGTAAGAATTTTCTCAAAAAGAAAATATATATTATATTCTGGGTTCCTCTGTATTACAGACATGTACTCCCGAATGTATAAATTGTCGAATGTTCAACCATTAAAATCTTCTGTGTCTCTTTGGATGGATGGGTTGTTACTGGGGAGTACCAGTAAATTGAACCATGTTTTAAGGATTGGCATTGTTTGGTACAATGTTTTTTAACGATGATGAAAAAGGACTCCACCGCTGGGTTGCTTGCCGGTAATTTTCTGTATGGAGGGCATCTAAAGAACTGTTAGGCAGTTTTAAAGAGGCAGGGGTGTCAGAGGCTTCTACATGTAAAATGTGTCAGAGAACATTCTTGCTTTTGAGTTGTGAGGTGTTGCTGACTAGCTGAAGGTCAAGGGCGCACTCGCAACAGCAGAATATACCTCTCACAAGAAGTCGGGGACGAGAAACAATGAAGGAGCAGAAAGCCTCTCTGTAACACAGGAAGAGGTTAGAAAATTGTTATTGTAAAGCAAAGCGGTATTGGTAAAAGTGTCAGAGTGCACAGGTATGAGTGAAGAAATCAGGGTCACTGACATAGAAGTGGGTCATCTGGTAAACCTGATAAAGCTCCTAGTGCCAGAAAGGTTCTCAGATCTTGATAAAAACCTGATTGCCTATAGTAAGTGTTAGATGTCAGGACAGTCCCTGCAGTGTATCCGATAACATATGAGTTGATATTTCATGAGGTTGCTGTTGGAGATAACTGTTCATCTTGGTGTATTCCCTCACTGCCCTGTCAGAAGCTCATTCAGGAAAACAAACCATGTTATTGACTTAAAATGGTAAAAACAGAAATGCTTTGTTGGTCCCTGATTGTCGTTTACCACGATAACCAGAGTAAGGAGTTTAGAGTATTAAATTCCAATATGAGATGACAGAAAGGTCGGATAATTGTAGTGAGCTGGGTAATTGTTCTTCGGCAAAAGTGGAGGTTACTGTGGAAATGCTTGCTTTAAAATTGGGCAAGACAATACATAGCTCTGTTTGGTGGAGCTAATGGAGAGGCCTTTGAGAATAGGTTTAGGTACCCTCTCACATGTATAAAATGGAATGTGGTTCCCATTTAGAACAATGCGAACCTTCTTAAGGCAAAGCGATTGAAAACCTATCCCAACTGAAAGTAAAAGGAAGCCATATTAAAGATAGTGGTAGTAGAGGGTCCGCTAAATTTAAATCACATGAAAAACGAATCAGGAGGGAAGCCATATATGTGTTTTAGGAGGCATGCTTACTTTTTCCAGAATGGGCCATTCATGAGAGTGCCCATTCGTGTGTTAGGTGATACAGGTGTCCTGTGACGGAAGGAAAGAGTTATTGTCCTTGGGTATACACAGTGGAGCTAATAGAGGCTGATTATGGCTGGTGAGTTCGGACCTCCAGGTTCAGCAAAGAAAAGGGTGCTGGATTAGGTGTATGGCTCATTTGAAGCAGGTGTTTGTGTGGACCCATAAAAGGGAACCAATGTAGCCAGGCAGGTCTCTTCCCTCGCCAGTCATACTGCAAGAGGCATAAGCATGTGTACAGAGTGGCAGTAAAGACAGGTAAACTGACCAGGCTGTCATCTGTGAGTGATAAAAGTTCAAATTGAATACTAAGTGGTCCAAATAGCTAGGAGTCTGAGCTATTGCAGCCTGTGCAGATACATACTGTGGATCTGAGTAGACCAAAGTTGCTTTGTGATGCTGAACCCCTGCCTGGGAAACATGATGCAAAACAGCTTTCTATTGAATAAAAGTGGATGGAAAAGCCTGCAAACACAAGTTGTCCTTTAAGCTCTACCCTTGGCGTTATTACAGTATAGATCTTTACTGTGCCCCCTATACTCCTTCATTCAGAGTAGGGGCACTCTAATACAGAAGGTGCATTACTATCTAGATCACCAGGTGAAAAAAAAGAGTGAAGAAAGCCTAAAAAAGAAAACCAAGGAAGCCACCACATCTACTGATCCTTAGCTGCAATACACAATATTGTCAAAAGTGTAACCTGCCTTTACACGCTCATGAACTTTAATGGCATCCCAGTCTTAGTCCTTAGGGTTCAATATTGAGTTGGCCCAACCCTTTTCAGCTATAACAGCTTCAACTCTTCTGGGAAGGCTGGCCACAAGGTTTAGGAGTGTGTCTATGGGAATGTTTGACCATTCTTCCAGAAGTGCATTTGTGAGGTCAGGCACTGATGTTGGATAAGAAGGCCGGCTAGCAGTCTCCACTCTAATTCATCCCAAAGGTGTTCTATCAGGTAGATGTCAGGACTCTGTGCAGGGCAGTCAGGTTCCTCTACACCTAACTCGCTCATCTATGTCTTTATGGACTTTTCTTTATGCGCTGGTGCGCAGTCATGTTGGAACATGAAGGGGCCATCCCCAAACTGTTCCCACAAAGTTGGGAGCATGAAATTGTCCAAAATGTCTTGGTATGCTAACGCCTTAAGAGCTCCCTTTGCTGGAACTAAGGGGCCAAGCCTAACCCCTGAAAGACAACCTCACACCATACCCCCCCTCCCCCTTCCACCAAATGATTTGGACCAGTGCACAAAGCAAGATCCATAAAGACCTGGATGAGTGAGTTTGGGGTGGAGGAACTTGACTGGCCTGCACTGAGCCTGCAAGCCAGGCCTTCTTATCCAACATCAGTGCCTGATCTCACAAATGCACTTCTGGAAGAATGGTCAAACATTCCCATAGACACACTCCTAAACTTGCTAACAGTCTTCCCAGAAGAGTTGAAGCTGTTATAGCTGCAAAGGGTGGGCCAACTCAATATTGAACCCTACGGACTAAGACTGGGATGCCATTAAAGTCCATGTGCATGTAAAGGCAGGTGTCCCAATAATTTTGACACTAGAGTGTATATTACATTTTTTTTTTTTGTGGGGGGTTTAATACTGGTTTAAAGTGATAGAGATGCTTTTCCATATGTTGTGTGTCAGCATCTGCAATGAAACAGCTTGTTTCCATCTGCCATACAGGAATGTCAAGAGCCATGTTACATGTCTCTCATGGCTAACAGAAGCACCATTAGCAGCCTGTGCCATAAGAGCATAAATAACATGAATTATCTCAAATATTTTCACTTTAAGAGGTTTAATCACTGCAGTCTGTCCGCCTAGGGTTTTTAGTCAGGAATGTTTTGAAAATTTCGTTACCCTGTCATGTAACCTCAGCTGTTCACTTTTCTATCTTGCTGTTTGGATAGAGTTCAAGTTTGGCATGTGACATTAAAGTGCCTTTCTGCATAGATAGGGACAGAAGTAGTCACAATGGAGGTTATTTTAGGAGAGAATACTGGGGGAGAGGACTGCAGAGCTTTCTAGGAGTAGTCCTGTTTCAGGAAACTCCTTCAATTGTCAATTGTGTGCTTAAGAAAAGTATAGGGATAGCAAAAATGTAAAATAATAATGAACTCGATCCAGATCAAAGGTTATACTGTAATTGTGCTTAAAAAAGTAAGTCAACTAAATCAACAAAGTCACAGATGGTGGGATATCTACTGTATGCTTACAGTGAGTAGACCAGGGCTCAGCAACAGAACAAACATGATCTATCCATTGATCAAGGCCATGGGACAGGCAGATCGCAACCATGGGTCTGTGTGGTGGCTCTTAAAGCACTGACACCAGCCATAGTCCACTCCTTGTAAATCTCCCCCAAATTCTTGAATGGCCTTTGCTTCACAATCATCTCAAAGCTGCAGTTATCCCTGTTGCTTGTGCACCTTTTTCTACCACACTTTTTCCTTCCACTCAACCTTCCATTAATATGCTTGGATACAGCATTCTGTGAACAGTCAGCTTCTTTAGCAATGACCTTTTGTGACTTACCCTCCTTGTGGAGGATGTCAATGACTGTCTTCTGGACAACTGTCAAGTCAGCAGTCTTCACCATGATTGTGCAACCTACTGAACCACACTGAGACCATTTAAAGGCTCAGGAAATCTTTTACAGGTGAGTCTACAATATTGAACTTTTTAACAATATTCAAATTTTCTGAGATATTGAATTTTGGGTTTTCACTAGCTGTAAGCCTTAATCATCAAAATTAAAAGAAAGAAATGCTTGAAATATATCACTCTGTGTGTAACGTGTCTATATAATATATGAGTTTCACTTTTTGAATTGAATTACTGAAATAAAATAACTTTTATAGGATATTCTAATTTTTTGAGATGCACCTGTATATGACTGCAACAAACGTAATCTTAAGCAAGCACATGCAAAATGCACCAATAATACAGCACGTGTGCATTCTAGAAAATGAAGGCCAATTTTGGGCATGGCAGTGATCAGAATGACAGATGTTATAGTGGAGTGACAGTGTGACATTTGTTCTCTGCTGTTCTAAGAATGGGCACACTTGGCTAGTCCAAATTTGTCTTGCATGTAAATGCCATTTTCTAGTTTTGGCTAGAGTCCGGAAGGCTTAGCCTCTCTGCCAAGTTTTTTTGTGTTGTCTGCATCCCAACTGGGGTGATTCACCCTCTCTACTTGTCCTGGTGATCATTGTCGCCAAGACAAATGGTAAGGGTATATCTTACATTTTAGAGTTGTTATGAGAGCAAGAGCTGAGGGGAAATTTCCCAATGGGAACACGTGTACTGATGATAGCCAAGAATCACAGGCAGCACAAGCAAGAGATTATAAATGCTGGAGCAGTAAGAATTAGTCAAGACCAGATTTCTGGAGGGCCAACAGGATGGCTGGGCTACAGGGATGGCAAACAGTTACTCACACATCCTTTCATCCTTTTGCTGACAGAAACACCTTCTCGCGAGTAATAAAAAGTTTGAAGGCTGCTACCCTTCCTGCCAGTGCACTTAAGCTGCATTCTCCTCAATGCTATCTATTGTTGATGTACAATTTTTACACCTTATGCCTAGTACACATTGGCTGAATATCGGGAGACATTGGCCAGTTCAATAAAAAACAGATGACGTTCGGCCCGTGTGTATGTCAGCTGGTCCGACAGAAGCTGGCTATTTGACTGGCTTCTGTCGGGCGAGCATGCTGGGAAACCAGCAGCCAACTGGCTCCCGATCAGCCTCCCCTGTCAGAACGCAACAGCTCAGCAGGGGAGATCGCTGTATTAACATCAGACTGTTAGTACAGCGGCTCCGACCAGAGCTGTCAGTTATTTTTCGTTCAACCAGCAAAAAACTATTAGGGTGTAGCAGGCTTTACCCACATTGGTTCTGTACACCATGGACTGAACTGCTAGCATTGTAGGGTAACAGTCTGCCCAACCCTTCAACTTGCTGGTTCTAGGTATAGTGTTCCTAGGTATGGTCCATTTAACCTTGGTATTAGATCTTCAACAGATTTACAACAGCATTTATTATTTTGTATTGTAAAAAAAAAAAATGTAACCGCGTGTAACTGCCTTTTATAATGTACACGGATATTTGGAGTAAAATGCAGATACAAAGGAATATTAAGGCTTTTTATTAAAAAAAAAAAAACTTAAAATATATTGAAAGCATAAATGACTGCATAACATATTCTAGTTTTATTTATTATGATAATTCTGTGACACCACCTATCAGGCAGATGTTAGCGCCTGACCTCATAGTTTATTTCCAGCTGTCAGTTTCAGGACATAAAGGATGTATCTGGAAGGGTGTACTGTCCTTGAACTGAAACTGTGACACCAGTCGAAGTGTGTACAGATAGAAAAAATGCATTTGTTCTGCTTAAAAACCAGACATTCTGGTTAAAGGGCACATCTCATTTCACCAACACTGAACACTGAGCAATAATGTAGAGAGTAATGCTCTTGGCATTTACAGAAGACTTTTATGCACACTTTACATTCCTTCACTGATAGGAATACAAAACACTGATTTCCGACCATTCTTCACACTGAAGATGGTGCAGGGAAAGGGACTGAGCGGATGAGACTTTTATTGCTTACTGATATTAGCCCTAGGAAAGTGAATAACATAAAATAGTTTAGTTCTGAGGCTGATATTATAGTCAGAGACATTATTGCCCTGCTAATGAATACCCCCCCCACTTTAGATTAACAATTTGCCAGACCATTAATTTCATCAATAATCTCTCCATAAGATTATATGTACGTTTCATGTATTTGGTTAATTTACCTGTAAAAGCATCCTTTGTGTAGACATCTAAAATTCATGAGGCTGTTGCTGGATGCTGCCATCTCAGTTATGATGTCAGTAGCCACAGCAAACTGAGATCTGTCACTCTAGTGACATTTTATATTATTCCCTTTCTCTCCTTTCTTTACTGCAACATAAAGCATTATGCATGGAGATGAGGGGAGGAGCTGGGCCAGCAAAAATAATTTAGACAATTTCAAAAGCGGAGAGGACTATGATGTGCAAGGAGGAGACAGTGCTAGGGAATTGACTCTTTCTGAAGCAATCAAATTTGCCAGAAACTTCAGAGACACATTGCAAGTCAGTACATGCTATGAGTAAGGCTGCAATAGCCGAATCATGTCAGCATTGATCCTGTGTATATGATGTAGCCAAATAAAGGATAATGCCAAGGCGTTATCGAGTTGCCGGCTTAATTTCTGCTTTGAATAAAAAATGCTGCAAGTAAGCATTTAGAATGTTTGATCCACTGTTATGTGAAACTTTTTTTTAAGGTGTACGCTTGTAAGATTAATGGAGGCCTCTCAGGTCCCCAATTTGCAGGCATACTATATAGCTGCGAACGTTGCCCCCCTTAACCTTCTCCACGAGAATAGCCAAATGCCACTGTGGGCCACAATAGACCTGGTAGACTCTTCTACGACCCCAATTGCCTCTCTTTTATGGCTCACTCTGGAGCATCGTCCTCCTATACTTGGACCCTGCCTCACCCATTCACTGCATATTTGGGACTCGATCAAATACTCGGCGGGCCTGATTTCCCCCCACTTACCCTTACTTCGGCTCCTACACTGCCCACTATTCCCCCCTGGGAATGACAACCCTCAACAATTTTCCTGGTGGACTAAGAATGGCTTTCTTGATGTTCACTCTCTACTTACCCCAACCAGAATTCTCACTTTTGACACTCTACGTTCCTCCCATGACATTCCCCTCAGGGAACACTATAGTTATATACAGATTAGACACTTCCTTCAGCAACTAATGAAGTCTAGACCCACACCCTACACTTTGACCCCCTTTGAAACCTTCTGCAGATCGAGACCCCATTCCCTTGGGCTGATATCCTTACTCTACTCAACAATTATTTCCTCTAGACGCCCACCTCTGAGGCTCTACCACTCACAATGGGAGGGGGAGTTGGAGAGGCAGCTAGATCCAGAGGACTGGCAGATCATGTCTGTAGCAGTTTCTAAATGCTCTAAAAATGTCCTTATTTTGGAAAATGCATATAAGGTTCTCTACTGGTGGTACTACACCCCTGCTAGACTGGTTCGTTTTATCCCAGCCTATTCTCCTCTTTGCTTCCAGGGGTGTTCTCAGCAAGGCACCATGGCGCACATTTGGTGGACTTGTCCTAGGGCTTGCAGACTCTGGGTCAGAGTATATTCTCTTCTTCATAACCTATTCCACACCAACCTGAAGAAAGACCCTTACGAGGCCCTCCTTTGCAAACCAATAGTTGAATTACTTCGCCCTGAACGTCAACTGGCAACGCATTTGTTTACTGCAACCAAACTGACAATAGCAAGGGCCTGGAAAACTCCTACACTCAGCTTTGAGGCGGTCAAAAATCGATTGAATGATATCATGATCAACGAGAAGTCCTCACAGACACCCATGATAAATTCCTGTGAGTCTGGCAACCCTGGATCGTCAATAACCAACCTTCCCGCTTCGACCCTATGCTTCTCTCGATCTGACATGACCCTGCCCCCCAGCCCTTGGACCCTTTCTCTTTTCTGCTCTCTTATCTCTCCTCTTCTCCTCTTATTCATTTCCTTCTATCTGCCCTACTCCTGCTCTGTTTTTCCAATTGTTAAAACTGCATGGGCTTTTTTTCTACTATCCTTTTTCACTAATGTTTTATACTTTTAGGCCAATCTTTGATCATGATTGTACTATTTCTGACTTATCAATCTTACTTTATATAACTCTAAATCTCTCATGTAAAACTATTCATTCATTACGTGTTTCTGTAATGTGTTCTGTACATGATATCACCATCAATGTCATGAGCTGTTATGTCTTCCTTTTATTAATAAAACCCTTTGTACAAGAAACTTCTTTTTAAAGGTGGTGATAGAGTCTCTTTAAAACTAGTGAAGTAGTTTATTATCAGCATGAACAGAGCTGCAGCAAAAACTATAGCATCTTTTACCAGTGACTTTACCATCTCTGCCCATTAGCTTCAGCCATAGGTAAAGTAATTTTGTTCTTCATATAGTATAACTTATAAATCCTCTGGATGCTAATTTCTAAGGATTAATGATGATCATGGATCATTCATAGTTAGGATCCTAGTATTTCATTTCCATCATTGTATTATGATATTAGCAGTGAAAAACACCTATGCCATGTAAAACATGTGTTATAATTCTGTGATAATAGCTATGTGTAGATGTCACTGGGCTTTGGATGAAGATCTAGTCACCACTCCCTGCTCCATTCACCACTGTTCTGATTCCACAAGTTACATCTAGAGGACACCATGGCAAGAAAGCCTAATGTATTAATATCTGTCTAATGTTAATACCTGTACAATTAAACCTTATTCCAAAGGTGGGGAGTTCCCTATTGACAACACTCCTAGAGATTGCATTCCTGAAAATATATACTGTGTGTGTGTGTGTGTATATATATATATATATATATATATATATATATATATATATAGTGCCATCTATCATAGGTAGGTGCTTAGAGAGAGATTTCTGTGTAAGGTGAAGTCAATTTAGTCTGGCCTGATTGTTTTGATTCTGGGTCGGGGAGTGGCGTAGTGACTGGTGACTGCAGGTAGTGACACCCATTGATAGCCCCTCCTTTCTGGTTCAGAAAGTTCTGGAAGAAAAGGTGGGCAAGAGGAAGTGAAGCTTCCTGAGGTATGTTAAGGAGCTCTGACCAATCCCCAACTTGAATTGGCAGGGTGCAGTACTCCTTAAATAACTGGGGTCAGCCCAGTCTGGGAGGAGAGTTTGGGTGGAAAAGATGGAGATGTAATAGTGCAGAGAATGTCGGGACTCTCGAGGAATTGTATGGAGTCCTTCGAAGT
>BLSH010479685.1:1687997-1700077 GCA_018402905.1 Glandirana rugosa | reverse complement strand
AAGTCTTTTGGCAAGAGGTTGTAGCGGATCCAGGGTGTCTGACTGATGGGTTTGTTGGAGGAGGCATTTTCTAGTGTTACCCAGTCTTTAGTTTGGTGGTGAACATGCCAATCTATGATACGCTGTAGGTGGCAGGACCAATAATAAAGCTGTATATCGGGTAGACCGGTACCCCCTTTAGTTTTGGGTTTGATCAGTTTGGAGTATTTGATTCTGGGGCATTTGGGGGACCAGAGGAAGTCTCTACATTTTGTTTTTATTATTTGAAATAATTCCTTTTGGAGTTTGATGGTGTTTGTTTGGAGCAAATATAGGATGCAAGGTAGTATATTAATTTTTATGATGAATGCCGTACCACAAAAAGTGTGCTTTGTCACAGTTTTTCAGATCCTCTGTGATGGTTTTAAGGAGGGGGGGGGGGGCGTTTTTATCATATAGGTGAGATAGTTTTGTGGATACTTGAATTCCTAAATAGATTATAGCTTCGGAGTTCCATTTGAATGAAAGTTCTCCTTGCTTTTTTGCACTTTGGGCTTCTGAGAATGTAACGTTCAGGGTGTGAGATTTCAAGAAATTTATTTTAAAATGAGAAATGAACTGGAACAATTCAAAATCTTTGAGGGGATTTGGAAGCGAAATATGGGGCTCTGTGAGGAATAGGAGTATGTCGTCCGCATACGCGGCTACCTTATATTGCATATTATTTATAATGATTCCCTGTATGTTGGTGTTGTTTCTTAATTTGTGCAGGAATGGTTCAGGAGTGAGGATGAAAAGAATAGGGGACAGTGGACATCCCTGGCGTGTCCCATTACTGATGGAAAAGGTGTTTGACAGAATGCCGTTTGTGCGTACTTACGCCTTAGGATTTTGATATAAGGCCATTATGAAGCTTACCAGGCATTTGCTGAGGCCAGTCTCTTGGAGTACTGCTAGCAAGTAATCCCATGCTAGTCTGTCAAACGCCTTTTCAGCATCAAGTGACAAGAGGAATCCAGGGTTTTTTGTTTTGGTGAGCCAGTGATGGATATTTAATGTCTTCAGGATATTGTCCCTGGCCTCCCTGCCTGGGACAAAGCCCACTTGGTATCTTGAGATTAGGTAAGTGAGTAAGGGGAGTATACAATTCGCCAGCATTTTAGCGAAGATCTTTAAATCCGTGTATAGAAGAGAAATGGGCCTGTAATTTGGGGCTAGTTCTTGGTCTTTTCCTGGTTTCGGAATGACGCAGATGTGGGCTTCGAGAAGGTTATTGGGGGGGGGGGGGGTTGCTTGGCTGAGCTAATTGATTGAATGCCTTTAGAAAGGGATCTGTTAATGCGTTCGTGAGCATCTTATAGTATGAAATGCAAAATTTGTCCGGTCCAGAACTTTTGCCGGGCTTCATTTGCTTGATAGCCGCTTTAAATTCTGCAGGGGTCAGGGGGACCATCTATTTCAGCTGCCTGCTGTTCAGAGATGGAATTTGTATTGCTTGAGGAAATCTGAGATTATCGAGTTGCGTAATCTATGTTCTGCATTTGGGTTTTGTTCTGGTGGGAGGTTATAAAGTTTTGCATAGTATTCTGCGAAGTGATTCGCTATGTCTGTGCTGTTGGTGAGTAATTTCCCCTCACGGGTACGTATTTTATGAATTGTATTGTTTGCTTTCTTGGCTTGAATGGCCCTGGCCAAGAGCTTACCACTTACTATGCTTGTAGAAGAGCTTATGTCAACGTGCAAAATTTTTCCTAACTTTCTTTCCCAGTTCCTCTCCTAATGTGTCTCTGGCCAATTGTAACTCGGAATGAGATGTGTCGTGTCGGGGGTGTCATTCACTTCGAAGAAGTATTTGATAGTTTTGTTGAGTTGGATAGCATTCACCGCATCTGTAAAAGGTGTAATCTCTGACTCCGGGGTGTAGGGTGCACCATGTATCATGTAATAAAAGGTCTTGAATTTGGATCTTAATTTGTTTGAGGGCTTTGTATGGTAGGGTTGATGCTCCATTGGACGTGTCTTCCAGCGGGTTTAGGGCGACACTGAAGTCCTCTCCCAGTAGGAGAATTCCTGAGTGAAAGGAGGACAGTGTCATGGATATTTCCCTGAAGAAGCTGACTTGTGCTGTGTTAGGGCTGTAAATGTTTGCTATGGTTATTGGTCTGTTCCGAATAGTCCCTTTAATAAATATGAACCTGGCTTGTTCGTCTATGAGTGTATCTTTTATGTCCATTTGTGTATGTCTGGATATGATGATAGATACCCCTTTGGTTTTGGCAAGGGGGTTGGAGGTGTGGTATGCTTTTGGATACTCTTTACTTGTCAACTTGGGGATATAGTTTGTTTTGAAATGTGTTTCCTGAAGGAACACCACATCCACTTTGGTTTTCGTAAATAGATTAAAAGTTGGGATCTTTTTCCAGGCAGGTTAAGTCCTTTCACGTTGAGGGAAAGTATTTTAAATTTTGGAAATCTTGAGTTAGGATGTGTATTAGGCATATTGATTGAGGGGCTGTTGATTGTGCTTGGTAAGGTACCTGCGGTTGTCTGGTTGGGGTGCAGTACGGGATAAAGGGTGTTGGGAAAGGTAGGGGAATGAAGCGGGGGGAAGGGGTAGGAAGGGCGTGGGGTGGGCTAGGTAACTTACGGGAAGTTAAATAAACCGGCTGGCAGGGTAGACCAGCTAGCCTGTCAGTAGTAGACGTCGGTATGGGTCAACACAGGTGGTCAGGCTGTGTTGTTGTAGGGTCTGTCAGGAATGCAGAAGAAGGCTTTACAGCTGCCTATTGGTATTTGGTTGGTGTCAAGTGGATCTGCACTACCCATTCAGCCCTGATAGGCGTGGAGGGAAGGAGATTGCCTACTCTTCTTGAGGTTACCCGGGAAGCTAATTTAAGAGTGGCGGCCTTGTTCTAGGGTGCAAGGACATATGGGCCATGTAGAATAGACGATGGAGTGCGTGACATGTAGGTTTTTGATATGTACGGTAATAGAGGTGTAGTAGCATTTACGTCTGGATAGGATGGGATCTTGTCACATACAGCATGAAGTTAGTGTAAAATCTGTTACAATTGTATTGGGTCTTGTTGCTTTGTGAGGGCTGTGTTTTGGTCCATGTAGCTCTTCAAGGAGTGGGTTGAATCTACGTGTGTTAGAGGTAGGGAGAGCACATGCATTGCTAGGTCCTGGCTTGCATCTATGTGTGGGAGTATGTGTCCAAGCATTAAGTAACTGGGCATGGGGCCAGTTTTTTGCATGTGCTGAGTTATGCCGTGGGTTGCTTACTGCGTGTAACTGTGCCTCCTGTGTATTCTTTCAGTGAATGTCCTCTTTTCTATTTCAAACTGACCAGGCTAGGCATGAGAGCACATCAATCCCAGCATGGTCAATTTACTTCTTTGCATTCTACTTGGGAGCTATAGGATGTTAAGATCACGCACAGCCTGCCTGTCCTCCAATGTCCAAGCGTCCCTGTACAGCTGTTCACTATTGCTAAATTTCTGCCTCCTGCTAAAACACCCCCTTGCAGTCTCTACCCCACCTCTAATGCAGCTGAGAACAGAGATTATATGATCACATACTAAAAAAGGTATTTGTAATAAAAAAAATATATACAGTATCTCACAAAAGTGAGTACATCCCTCACATTTGTTATATATATATATATATATATATATATATATATACAGTATCTCACAAAAGTGAGTATACCGCTCACATTTTTGTAAATATTTTATTCTATCTTTATTCTATCTTTTTATGTGACAACACCGAAGAAATTACACTTTGCTACACTGTAAAGTAGTGAGTGTACAGCTTGTATAAGGGTAGGTTCACACATAGACGACTTGCGATCCGACTTGTGTCGCCCCAAGTCGCTTGATATCAGAAATCCATTGAAGTAAATGGGAGCCGTCTTAATGGACACTACTGAATTCTACTTCATAAAAGGCTCCAGTACTACTTCAAGGCGACTTCTGTCTGACTTGTGCCCATAGAATTCAATGGAAGTCGCCTCTGTGATGAACGTGGGTATCAGATCCCTGCCCTCCTCACTAACTTGTGACAGAGGACCGGCCAATCTCACACCGCACTTGTCACTAACGCAACAATGCCACTCTCAGCTGCTTCCAGCACAAAGATTTTCCAGCTTTGACCGAGCAAGAGGGACTCGTACTTTTAGCAATACCAATGATGATTTTAAGAATAATCGCCTCTAACACACACTGTCACCACAGACAGGGATATTCAGATGATTTATTCTAAACAGTAGCACGTCTTCCTGAGCCAGGTTCGTTATAGCTTGCATTAAGAGCTTTAGGGACAAGATTAACTTTTCAGAATAAGGTTTAATAATGAAAAGGTCAAAATTGGTGCACATAAAATATTTACAGAAAAACAGTGTTACAAAGCAATAAAGACATAATATACTGCAACAATAGATCAGATAGAATTTAAGGAAGAAAATATACTTGCGATTTATGTCTGTGATTGCACAGAGATTGGTCGATAAGTCATACGGGTTCTCAGATGTTCGCAGTTTGATGGTAAAATGGAGAACTGATGACTGTCCTGGGCATTCTCTTTTTTCTCTGGGAGAAAAGGGGTGGGATCATATGCCCCTGACCACTCACATGGGTAAGGAGGCCCGTGGGCTGTCCGGGGCCCGTGGGCTGTTCCAGCCATTCGGTGGGGCCTTACGATGGTATGAAACCCAAGTGTTGATAAAGGTATCTGCCAGTTCTGCTGCTGTTTTAGCAGAACCGGGCTTCCGCTCTAACACAAGCTGTCTGACATCTGTAGGACAGATATACAAAAGCGGATCTTAAATCATCTTCCAGGGACTCAAAAGAATAGGCTTTCAAGCTTCTAGTCCACTGCTGGAAGGTGGTACGTAAATGGCTTACCACATCCATATAGGAGTCCCCAGGCCCCTTTTGCAGGGACCTAACTCACTTCCGATACACTTCTGGGGTTAGTTGATCATTTTGAATGATCGCAGCCTTAATGTCTTCATAGCTTTCATCCTGCTCCACTGGCAGGTCGACATACACATCCAGGGCCTTGCCACGTAGTCCTGGCATCAGGTACCAGGCCCATTGTGCTGGGGGGTAAATGGTACTGATGGCAAGGTTTTTCAAACGCCTGTAGATACACATCAATGTTACTGTCCTTTTCCATGACTGGAAGTTTGGCTGCTGGGCTCGCTGGCAGAGAGGTGTCCCTGTGCTCTAGGGATCCAAGGTTCTGAGCCTGTAGTTGCTGCTGGAGTCTTGACATCTCCAGTTTGTGCCAATGATCAGCCTCCCTCTGCGCAGCCTCTTTCTCAGCCTGGTGTTCTGCAGCTTCTCTCTCAGCCTGCCGTTCCTCTCTCTCAGCCGCAGCCTGGCGTTCCAGAAACTGCAGGATCCATCTCTCTGATGCATTGTAGCATTTCCTGCATTTGAGGAGAGTCTATGCTGGTTGCAGGCAATCTGGAGGTGGCCTGCTCATGCTGTGGCTTAGAGGGGACAATCAGTGGTATTCCTGTGTCAGTCTCTGGTTTCCCATCCTGTGAGGCTGTCAAGTCTGAACCACTGGGTTCTGGAGTATCGGGAACCCGTTCAGCTTCAGGTCCCCCGAGTTCTGGTCTGCTTGGATATTGTACTCCTGTAGGGCATGTATCAAGCCTTCATGAGTTTTGTTACTGATGTCAATGCCTCATGTTGTACACTCAGCATTCAGGTCATTTTTGCTCATCTTCTTATACCCTGATAACCCAGAAATTTTGCAAGCGGAAGAGATAGAACAGAAGGCAGAGATAGGAAGGAGCTGTTGCTCTATGCCTCTTTAAAAAAACAAAAGTATGCACCAGCTTGTCTCTAAGGACTGTTTACACAAAGGTTACAATCCTTCAGTGCAGATCTAATTTCTAAAAATGCACTGAATGTTCTAAGGGAAAACTATCCCTCCACGCTGCCAGCCATATGTGACGAACATGGGTATCAGATCCCTGCCCTCCTCACAAACTCGTGACAGAGGACCAGCCAATCTCACACCGTGCTTGTCACTAACTCAACAGTGCCACTCTCAGCTGCTTCCAGCACAAAGATTTTCCAGCTTACGAGACCACAATCTAGGTGCCAGCAGCCTGAGAGCGATTGTTACCAGGCTAATTCAAGCATTTAACCCTTTCAATGCCACCACCTCTTCATTTGACCGAGCAAGAGGGACTTGTACTTTTAGCAATACCAATGATGATTTTTAGAATAATCGCCTGTAACACACACTGTCACCACAGACAATGATATTCAGATGATTTATTCTAAAAAGTAGCACATCTTCAGGAGCCAAGTTCATTATAGCTTGCATTAAGAGCTTTAGGGACAAGATTAACACTTTTCAGAATAAGGATTAATAATGTAAAGGTCAAAATTGGTGCAAATAAAATATTTACAGAAAAACGGTGTTACAAATCAATAAAGACATAATATACAGCAATAAGTGATCAGACAGAATTTAAGGAAGAAAAGATACTTGCAATTAATGTCTGTGATTGCACAGAGATTGGTCGTTGAGTGATACGGGTTCTCAGATGTTCGCAGTTTGATGGTAAAATGAAGAACTGATGACTGTCCTGGGCATTTTCTTTTTCTCTGGGAGAAAAGGTGTGGGGACATATGCCCCTGACCATTCACATGGGTAAGGAGGGCCCGTGGGCTGTCTGGGGCAGACAATGGCATATCGACCCTCCCTGACATACAGGTTCTATACCAATATTCATATTTCGCAATATGTACAAGGTGCATTCCTGAAACTGATAAATTATAGTACAGTATGAAAGTTGCATTCTAACAAGTCTAAACATGACAGGTTTCCGATGCCTAATTTATCTAGGAGGAAGAAGTGTTACCAGTGGTTCCCCATATGATCTCACACAGGGGTGTCTAGTCTTGAATCGTTAAAAATGATCAGAAGAAACTAAATATGTCCATATTATGTCTGTGCTATTATTATTATATATTATTATTTTGTAAGTTATAACACATGCTGGTGTTTCAAACTTACTCTGCT
Source organism: Glandirana rugosa (assembly GCA_018402905.1). Classification (NCBI taxonomy): domain Eukaryota; kingdom Metazoa; phylum Chordata; class Amphibia; order Anura; family Ranidae; genus Glandirana; species Glandirana rugosa. The sequence continues at coordinate 1,693,045 of BLSH010479685.1, read as the reverse complement.
AAACTGTCTGCACCTTATGTGGATTGAGCTTTTTTACGACAGAGGTCTGCTCAACTTCTAGTCACTGAAGCCTAGACAGACAGGTTTATGGACTCAGAGGATGTGTATTGGGAACTGATAAGAGATGTCTACTCAGTCACCCGTTTATGTATTGGATAACTGAAAGAAAAACAAGGTGAGGGCTGTCCTCCACAAACCAATATGCTGAGATGAGCTTGAGACATGACAAAATGGCTTCTACACACACAGCTAGACTTCAGCTCCATACGCAGGACCATTACAGCCTCCAAGTCGGATCCCCATCTATATTGAAACGACTTTACAGGAAGAAGAAAAATAATTTACCCAGGTAAAAGGAATGATGTCTGAAGAGCTATATTCTCTGGCACAGGCAAAGTTGCCTGGCACGGAGGTCACTTTAAGTGACATTGTAAATAGACCAAAGTCACCCTGAATTCACGCTTAAGACGCCTTGAAGTCACGTTCAAATCTCCTAGAAAATTCCCCCTGAAGTCGGATCGCCTATGTGTGAACCGGCCCTAACAGTGTAAATTTGCTGTTCCCTCAAAATAACTCAACACACAGCCATTAATGTCTAAACCAATGGCAACAAAAGTGAGTACACCCCTAAGTGAAAATGTCCAAATTGGGCCCAAAGTGTCAATATTTTGTGTGGCCACCATTATTTTCCAGCACTGCCTTAATCCTCTTGGGCATGGAGTTCACCAGAGCTTCACAGGTTGCCAGTGGAGTCCTCTTCCACTCCTCCATGATGACTTTACGGAGCTGGTAGATGTTAGAGACCTTGCGCTCCTCCGCCTTCCATTTGAAGATGCCCCACAGATTCACTTAGGGGTGCACTCACTTTTCTTGCCAGTGGTTTAGACATTAATGGCTGTGTGTTCAGTTATCTTGAGGGGACAGCAAATTTACACTGTTATACAAGATTTACACTCACTACTGTACATTGTAGCAAAGTGTAATTTCTTCAGTGTTGTCACATGAAAAGATATAATAATATATTTACAAAAATGTGGGAGGTATACTAACTTTTGTGAGATACTGTATATATATATATATATATATATATATATAACAAATGTTTTGCCTTGCATTTCTATTTTAAACTCAATTGGTTTTGCAAGGTGAGGGTTCGCATATAGTTTAAGTTCTTATTTGTGACACTTTCCCAATATGTCACTATGGTAGTGAAAAATTCATTAAGAAATACCATCATATCTGAGACAAGGAAACTGGAGCTAAATAAAATCAATTTCATCCTAAAGTAAACAGAGTTGCAATTCAAGTGATCTGGCGACCCTTGGCGACAATTTTGTTTACATATTTCATACAGGTATGTGAATCTGATGCACACAAAGACTTTTGTCATGCAAACACAACATGCAAAATGTCCATGGTGTCTGTGCCACTCTTTATGAATTCCAGTAATAGAATACTATCCTTTCCAGCGAGTGATGAATTTCTTGAAGAGTTACAAGCAGTGCTTTTATCCAACAATCTCAGGTGTGTGGAGTGGTATGTCTGCTGTTGGGTGCTGTGGCTCCTCCCAAAACATTCACTTTACATTTTTAAAGTATACAGTAAGACCCCTTTCACATGGGCTTTCTGATCAGGTCAAAGAGCAACACCGCTCCAGATGAACCATATGAATCCCCTTTTTGAGTCACGGGGTGCTGTCCAGTACGTAAATTGGGCGAACAGAAGATATAGAAGAAAGAGTGACCGCACTCCGAACTTCAGAAGAGATGAGCTTTAATGCTTAAAATCTATAGTAAAGAACATCACAGACCTACGATACAAAAGGATGGAAGCATGGTTAGCTCGTTCACAAAAAAAATTGCTTAATCATAACCCATCATAAGGGTTATCACTAAGAAATTTTTTTTTTGTGAAACGCGTTAACTATGCTGCCATCCTTTTGTATCATGGGTCTGTGATGTCCTTTACTATGCATTTTAAACATTAAAGCTAATTTTTTCTTAAGTTTGAGAGTGCGGTAACCCTTTCTTCTATATCTTACTGATCAGGTCAACCTATCAGTTTTTCAGGTAGACCTAATTGGAAGCTCCATGCAGCACTGTGGGCAGGTGTATGTAAACAGATTTGTAGCAGTTTACATCCACCTACCTTCAAGTTTACCTAGGCCCAGAAAAAATAACAGAAAAGACCTTGGTATTTTCAGTTTTTTTCACGACCTAAATGTGAAGGATTGGAGGTCACCTGATGTAAAAAGAATTGAGTCAGTTTACGTCACTTAGCTTATAGATTTAAAATGAATTCACCACAATCCACTATCAAAGTGAGGACAAAAAGCTGAATAGGCACAGATATCACAAAAGTAACAGTTCCATTCTGCTCCAATTCAGCAGGGTATCTGCTCATAGATCTTCTGCTGAAAGGTGATGAGCATGTCCATGTGAAAGGATTCTAAGGCCTCATGCACACAGGACCTTTTGCAAACTCTCCTAAAAGCCTTTCCTCCTGGCAGCAGCGTTTTGGTAGAAAAAAAGTCTGGTGCTTGTAAAAGTGTCTAAAGCTTCTACAAGCTTTAAGGAGAATTTATAGTCATCAAGAGCTTGGGGTGTTAATTCATTTCATTGGGCAGAATAATAATTTATTCTAGCCCTTGAAATTAATTAATGCTCAAGGCGCGTTTAGCAGCATCAGGCGTTTTTTGCCAAAGCTCTGCTGCTCCTGGATGCTCTAGCGGTGGGGTTTTTTTTCCTGCTACTAAACACTGATACATACCTATGTGTGCATTAACACATAGGCTAACACGCAGGGGAGTTTAGAGGCAGGAAAAAGATGCCTGACTCCCCTAGAAGCAGCTGCAAAAACATCCATTGTGCATGAAGCCTAAAGATGCACACATATGCACAAATTGTGGAAACCTCTCATTTATTTTCCCAGCTCTGTCAAGCAGTTAATCTAGTTTTATAAATGGTTCTGCAGAAGTTATGTTCTTCTTTCGAAAAGATAAGTACAAGTAAAGACCACTGCAAGAAAAAGAACAAATGTACATGCTGTAATATGATTTTTCAATGCAGTGCAGTTTGCCCTTCAGCCTTGGAATCCACCGCCTAGTATGACTATGCACATTCTTTACAGTCTTGTTTTTTTTCTTTAATAGGACTGATTTTGAGAAATAATTACAGCTTCACAGCACATTGTATTATGTGCCTTGGAAAATATGATTTGACTGTTGGCATGCATAATAATGAAATCTCAGCAAAGTGTGATAACATTTTAATCTGCCACAGTTATTTTCCTCTTCTTTGCCTCCCTAGGAGAAGGCAACCCCTGATGGATGTCTGTTTAACCCATACACGATTTCAAAATGGCACCAAGGTGTGAGTGTGAAAATAAAGTTTGGGGCCAACATTTTACAGAGCATGGTTCTGCATACCACACATGATAAAATGTTGCTATTATTTTGAATTCAATTTAAAGAAAAAAAAAACTGGTAAAGGTAATGTGCTACCTTTTATCAAAAACAATCTGATGAAAAAAACGCACTTACCATACAAAAGTTCATGCAAACCAATAAATCAAACAAACAGAATAATGAGCAAAGATACTCCATGAAAAAGGCTGGTGGTGAAGTGTGGCACTTTATTATAGAAGAAATCTTTCTTTGAAGCACAGTCACTTTTTGAGCACGGCACTTTGAAAGACATTCATTTTGGCACACATTCAGATTATTATTTTGATATAATATACTGTATATACATATATATATATATATATATATATATATATATATATATATATATATATATATATATATACATACACACACAAATTGTAAAAACAGCTATACCTCCACTGGTTCTCAGCATCTCCAAAGGCATTTGGGGCTGAATATTTACCTGCTGTGCATTTTCTCAAGAATATCTTTGGAGGGATATTTGCAAAAGTCAACTCCTGAGGTGTCCATTCCAGCAGTAAGTAAATCTTTACAAAAAAGAGGAATTGCCCTTTTAAGTCAGTTGTCACTGGAATGGGTGTCTCTAGCGACTAATTTATTCTCGCCTCTTTTTCTGGTGGCAGCTATTAAACCTTAGATTTACAATTACTTTTTGCTCCATGAGAATAATCACCAGGGCAAATGAAGTGGTTAAATCGAACGTACAGTTGTGCTCATAAGTTTACATACCCTGGCAGAATTTATGATTTCTTGGCCATTTTTCAGAGAATATGAATGATAACTAGAGTTGAGCGAACTTCTAGAAGTCCGGGTTCTGCTGGTTCCGCCGAACTTTGGGACAAAGTCCGGGTTCGGGTCCGGACAGAACCCGAACTTTGTCCCGGACCCGAACCCCATTGAAATCAATGGGGACCTGAACTTTTAGGCACAAAAATGGCTGTAAAAAAGTCCAGGAAAGTCCTAGAGGTCTGCAAAAGGAAGGAAATGGGAGTAAGGGTGGGACAAGTGCCCTACAAATAAATGGGGACAGGGAATTAACTAAAAACATTTTTAAAAAAATAAAAACATAAAAAAAGCAAAAATGGAGGTGGATGTGGACCATCTTCAAACTGGGTCTGAAAAGTATTAATTAACAGTAGAAGCCATATAACTGTTCTAAAATCATCTTCAAACTGTGTCAAAAAAGTATAAATAAGCCGGGAGAACCCATATCACTGTTCTGCAAACATCCGGAAACTGTGTGTGTTACTTTAAATAAAACCGGGACTAACTGAACTACTGTTCTGCAAACATCTGTAAACTGTGTGTGCCACTTTAAATAAAACCGGGACTAACTGAACTACTGTTCTGCAAACATCCGGAAGCTGTGTGTGTGACTTTAAATAAAACCGGGACTAACTGAACTACTGTTCTGCAAACATCTGGAAACTGTGCGTGTCACTTTAAATAAAACCAGGACTAACTGAACTACTGTTCTGCAAACATCTGGAAACTCTCTGTAACACTTTAACAAAAACCGGGGCGAACCCATATCACTGTTCTGCAAACATCTGGAAACTGTGGTCTACAAACGTCTTGTCATCAAGTCAATCAGGGCCAA